>UXGD01000423.1:0-61268 GCA_900474315.1 Torymus auratus
CAATAATACTTTTCATATTGACTGACAAGACCAAGACAAGAGAGAAATTTTCAAGAATTTACAAGAGCGAGACAATATTTACAGAAATATTTTATTGTCTTGCTCTCGTGCAGCTCCATCAAATTCGTGATATGAAATATGATATGGTCGGATGAAAGCTTTTCGCGATTTATTTGATCACTTCAATAGTCAATATTCATTTTTCTTCAATGAAAAATTCCAATTTTAGGGAAATTTTTTTTGCATTAAGTAAAATCTAACAATTAGTGGATCCAACCACAATATTCATCATTTCTAAAATCCGTCTATGAAATTCTAAAGCTCAAAACTCATATATCGAGAAAAAAACTTCATGAAAGCTATTAAACCTCTGCTGAAAGATCGAAGAAAAATAATTGGACGTCATAAACCTCTAAATAAATACGACGAACTATACGCAATTAATATCCCTAAAATACCAATTTCCCCGAGCTAAAAAAATTCATCGACTACCAGAATGAGAATCTAAATTAGCCACCGCTTAATTTCGAACCCAAAAATAAATCAGCTCATATACACAATATATTCTCCTACCAATCAGTCAATCAAACGAAAAAAAGAGAAAAACCTCACCTGAGCGCATTCACGCTCGGAAAACAATCGCGGCCCTCATAAAGAGAAATTAAAACAATACCCTCGCACGCACAGCCCCTAGAAATCGGGCTCGCAATCTGCCGCCAAGTATGCACCGCGGAGCTGATCGTTATTATATATATATACCCCAACGCACATCGGCCAGGGAAAGCTCTCGCACCCGCGTATTTACGAGGCGGAACTTTGCTCCGATGCTGCGTGCGCGCGTGTGTGTGTGTTTTAACTTTATCGCGCTTACGCTCGCCGCGCGCGTATGACTTTACGATCGGCCGCGGGCTAAATATGCCCGCCTCGTAAAATTAACGGCGTTTCCATAAAGGCATCCGCGCGAGGCTCGCGCATTAAAACTCGATAAAAGCCAATAAAGCATCGCGCGAGTCTTCGAGGGAGCGCTTAATGCGTATTATTTATCGCGGCTCTGCCGGCGGTGCGCGCCCACCTTTAGCGACCCCGTATTAAACGAGAGAGAGAGAGAGAGAGAGAGAGAGAGAGAGAGAGAGAGAGAGAGAGAGCGAGATCGATTATTGGATAAGGATTTGATGAGATTTCACACGTGCAAGTGTATGTGTGTGAGTTAGCGGTTGTTAATTATGTAGGTTTACGAGAGGTGTTACCCAAGTCGCGGTTACAGTGTGTCAGTCGAGAGGTCGGTTCTATAAAGGGAAGTAAATTTTTCGACTTTGTAAACATTGATTTAACGACGGCTGTGAATTAAGTTGATGCGATTGATTTAATTGTTTTACAGGTTTTAATGGGTCTATCAGCGGATTCGATAGAGTTTTAATATTTGCATGAGATTTTGACATTGAATATGTAATTATAGAAATAAAGTTCGTTAAATACAAATATTACAAAATCAATTGCTACTTAAAATCATCTCACCATTACAGTTTCTTTTATATACATATACTATTTTAATTGCCTGTTCACTTACGGTACCGATCGCCCTTCGAAAGCCGCGCAGATACATATTTAATTTTCGAATTCTCATGCAATAACAATAATTCAACCCCCTCTCGCCAAAAAAAAAGAATCCGCAGCCAACAAAAAACATATAACCATTGTGTATCTGAAACTGTTTGCATTACCATAAAACATATGTCCACCGGCTCCTAATCGCTTAATCTCCGAGGCTCCCAATTCCCGTACCGTAGCAGCAAAAAAAGCGCATCCACGATCGCTGCGCTCCTCAAGCTCTATCGCCATCAAAACTGCAAGAACCCGCAGCTGAATGAAGTTGCAGCTCGCGCTCACCGAAATTGCAAATTCTCCCCCCTCGGCTTTTATATTACGGCGATTCAGAGCAGAAGGGAAGGAAGCAGCGAGGAAGAAGAGAGAGAGAGAAAGTTGATTCATGAAGACGCGGTGGACCTCCTTGGGATCGGCGGAGCGCCGCCGGCGGGTGGTCCCGCAGGTTGATTTCTTGTTTCTTCTTCTGCGAGAGCCGAGAGCGAACGATCGCTGAGTCTCCTTCGCCGCTCTGTGTCTGCTCTCGTTCTTTTTGTTCTCTATATAGCAGTATAAGAGCTGGTGCAGAGAGCCCTGAAGTCGCGTTATGAGGTGGGAGATGCCCGAAAAATGAGTAATTTTTTACGTGATTTTGAATCATCTTTATTTTTGTTATTGATAATGGCGTGATAATTAGTTTATATATAGTATTTGAAGTAGATATAGCTGAATTAACAGACGAAAAAAAGTATGTGTAACACGTCATTTTTAAAGTGCAGTATGATCTGGCTATCTCGAATGATAAGTCGTGAATGATAGTTATATATAGTTACAAATCATAAGGTCGAGGAAAAAGATAAAATGAAAAAAAAATTTAAGTAAAAAGTGTACTAAATAACTTCCAGTTAATACTAGTTATTATGGCTGATAAGTCGTGATCTAGTTCATTTAAAATCTATCTAGATAGAATTTACTGCACCATATATCTATATGGCTTTGAATAATTTAAGATAAAGTAAGAGAGAGTTAAAAACGACACCTCGGTCATTGAAATAGAAGATAAAAAATTTCTAATACCGAGATCAATATTCATTAGAATAATAATTTCATCAACTCTGATCATGCTTATTAGGAGCACCTCCCAAATCATTATGACTATCTAAGAAAACTTCATGCCAAAAAAGCTACCGTTTCCGAGCGACATAAAGCTTGGAATATAACAACAGCTCTACTGCATAAATATATACAAATCAAAACGCAGAACCAAAATAACACGAGAGAGAGAGAGAGAGAGAGAAAAAAAGAATCCTACTCTAACAGAGAATCAAAGAAAGAGAGATGTCGCGGAGATAGAAAGTGAGTTGCATTCTCCGTGGTCCCGTCCTTATATGCGCGTGCGCCCCGATTGTCGATTTAAATGTTTACTAATAACCAGGCTTGTCCGGCAGCCACCCAGAAGCGGCGGCCGTCGCTTTGCATTTTTATAAGTACAACAACTCCGCGCAGAGCGAAGAAGAGAGAGAGAGAGAGCTTCCGAGAAGCATGAGAGAGAGAATGTTTCATATTCATCCGTCGCGCGGGTGAGCTCAGTCCCCTCGTCGTCGGGCTATTGTTCGAAAATGCCGAGGAAGTCTGATTCGATTAGTCGTTAGCTTATGTGCGGCCGGTGGATCTTGAAACTCGGTCAAATCTGTTATGCCAGATTTTATTTCGACGATGTGTAGAGTGTCGGTCGCAGTGCTGGAAGACACAGGTGATTTCTGTATTGAAGCCATTGTAGAGATTTGTTTTTTAATATGCTTATATTTGATTTGTTTTGAATTAAGTTTTAATCGAGCAAATCTTGTGACGAGAATGTATAACAAGATGCAATAGGTTTAAAATTATATTGTTAGTATATTATTCGTAACTCTTTGTCAATAATTTAACTTCTCATCATCATACTGAAATATAATATCTCTCGGTTCATTTAATTTATTATGGAAAAAAAAATAATTTTACTTATAAATTAATATGAAAACTATAGTTTCAATAATTAGTATATTTAATGATGCCACAAATTCTCTCTTAATTTGTAATCTTCTTTTTCATTCAGGACTTTATTATCACCTTTATCATCAGTTTCATTTTAAAATAATTAATCTCTGTATATAATTAATAAAATGTAAAAAAAGAAATTTGTAATATAATAAAAACTATCTCTAACTATTTAAATGGTCGAAAATATTTTTCCAATTAGTCATTTTTTTATTACTCATTTTCCAATTAGTCTTATCACGTCAACACTTAAATTATATATCTACAAGGTTGGACAAAAGGAAGTGACAGGATTGCTGAGGTACAGAAATGGCGCAACGCAAAGAGAGACAGAGAGAAAGAGAGAAACAAAAAATAAAAAGTCAGACGTTTATCGATTTCGTAATGATTTCGTTTATTGCGAAAAGGACACATGGGTCCGCCCGACGTACGTATACGCGCACGTACGACTCACTCTCACTCTCATACCGCATAGTACCACTCTGCGGCACTCAGAACAATATAATATAATATACCATCGCACGCATCGCATACATACACACTCACACGCCTCTCTCTTATCACCCATGTATATATACTCGCGCGTATATATATATTATATACTCTTCCTTCTCCTCCTTCTTTATAAGACCTGCGCGCGCATCCGCAGCCGGGCGCACGATGAAAGAGCGAGAGAGCGAGAGAGTGACAGAGTTTTGGACACGAATGACTATAAGGTGATGGCGATTATTCACCACGACGACACGACCATTGATATGTATATATAGCAGTAGTCCGCGCGGAATATAGAGATTGCAGCCGCCGTTGCGTCACGGCTCCCTTGCCAAGTACAAAAGCGCCTCCTCCTCCTCCACCTCCTCCTACTGTGCTTCTTGCGCGAGGAGAGTGTGTATACTGGGAGGCGGGACGCAACGGGAAGTACGATTAATTGGGACAGATTGCGAGCCGAGCGAGCTGGTTGGCTGCGGGCGCGAAACGGAAAGACGCGATTATTTCAGCTGCGCCCCAGCGAGAGAACGAGAGAGAGAGCGCGATATATACACGCTATCTTTACGCCCGCGCTCATTGCGATTTACAACACAGAGAGAAGTGCGGCTCTACCTCGAGATGTGTGTACACGCCCGTGCGTGCGCATATATAAAGATGTGCGCTACTGTGCTGTGTGTACGCGCGGCGAGGCCTGAAAGTGCGGAGGGTGAAAGTTGAGGGACTTTTGTCCGAAGACGGTTTTGCTGTTCTTGATTGTATATATAAAAAATAAAAAAACAAGTGTTGTATATATATGAGGTCAAAAATAAATTAGGACTTTATTATATACTCAACTCGGCTCACAAACTGACTCGCGCTTTCGTTATTCGGTATTCTGTGTGTGTGTTTCGATGTGTGGGTGTGGGTGTGTGTGTGTGTATTAATAGTACCATGTCTCGCCACGACTTGCGAATCGATAATTACATCATAAAAACATCGCAATAACAGTAATAATAATGACAGTAAGAATAATAATACATAGTTTCAATCGTTATGATCGTCGCCGCATGTGTGTACGTGTATGGGGAAAGGGGTGGGGTGGGTCACTGTCGTCATCATAATAATCATCGCCTTGATCGTCGTTAGTATGAATTATGAATTTTTTTTTATTTAATTTTCATCATCATCATCATCGGATATCATTATAATAATTAATATAATCGTTCATAATGTGCCTACTCTACATACAATACATACACCGCGTCCGGGCGCACGAGCCGGACCGAGTTTTTTTCACTTCTTTTTTCTTAATCCATCATTCTTTGACTACTATTTACAAACGCATAAATAATATCAATAATTATTATATATATATATTTTATTTATTTATAATATTTATATGGTTTCACCTATAGAGAATATTTATCGTGATTTTTAACTGCAACTACGGATAATCAGGGTTTATCATCGTCGTCGTCAGGCTCCACCTTCGCGCGCGACCTCTACGCGACGCGCGCACGCGCGCGCCATTTTCTCTCCGCGCTCCTCGGCCATCTTCTATAGCGGCGAAGCGCACCGAGGAATCAAAGTCGGTCCTGGAAGAGTTTGCATGCACCGATAATGCCATTTTTCACATTAATCACTTGAGGCATTCGCAGTGCTAATTGAGGACTTGCATCAACCACTAATACTGAATACTTATATGTAAGTATGCCCGTTGATTACAACTAAATTACGACGTCGAAAGTTATTAGTGAGATTATATTACTCGACACCTCGAGGGTAAAATTAAACGTTGCCATCGTCAGCTGAAGAATTTTTTTCAGAAGATGGCGCAAGTCCTCAACATCGCCAACAGAGTAACTAAAATTAAACTAACAAAGAACGAAACCACGCTATTCGTGGACCGACTCGCTCAAATTCATCTTTACCACAGAAAGAAAAAGATGCGCAATCGCGAGAGACTGTATGTACGCGAGTCCCGCGAAGGTTGGAGCGTGAGAGAGATGACGAATCGCTCGATCGATGTAAACTATCCTCGATGATCACGTTGTGTCATTATTATACTTTTGTACACTAATTTACAAGTCTTTGTTTCCATTCATTTTTCGTCATCTTCTTCATTATTAATCTGTTATTGTCAGCCACGCGCATTCACTGCGTCCTTACCATGTATCGTCCGTTTACGATCAGACGCGACCAGGCGACTTAAGCTCCGTGGGCGCCAGACCACCTCCCGGGTTCGGCGACTGATCCGAGCCGTTCGACGAGGCCGTTGAGGAGGACGAGGGCGAGACACCTGAAGAGGCGGTAGTCAGGAGCACCGAGGGTCCGCCACCAGCGCTGCCTGATCCGTTGATCGAGAATGGCGACTTGAGGTTTGCCGCCGCTGATACGACAGACGACGAAGCAAGGATACCTGGTGCGCTCGTTGGTGGCATTACTCCGCCCAATCCACCCAGAGTCCTCTGATAAGTCTCTAGTAGGGACATGTCGCCAGACCCAAGATGTGGACCACCGTAGAAGTTACGATAGAAGTCCGGGTGTGGCCTGACGAACTGATTGCCCGGATGCATAGCAGGATGCAGAGGATGATGCGGCGGTAATCGACTGGCCAATGGACTTACAATCTTTCCGCCTCCATTACCACCACTGCTAGAATGGTACGGTGATCCTAGCAGACTGGAGTTGGGGCTGTGGTGATCACCATCCTTGCTAGCCATATCCGCCAGTGACCAAATTCTCGGCTTGGTCGTGACGCCTCCCGGCGTTGCAGACGTGCTAGTGCTCGGGGGTATAGAGTGATGATGATGCGCACCAGGTGACGTCGTCTCAGGTGATGGGTGTCGCATCAGCCTGCCGTGAGGAGATGCTGCCAGGAAGGCTGGGTGGTGCTGCAGATGGAGTGGATGTCGCGGTGGTTCACGCTGGTCGTACAAGCATTCGGGACTGTCGGGACCGCTGTCCGCCCGGGACTCACTCCATTCGCTTTCAGTTCTGCCGGGGCCCAGGCCGCTTCCGGGTCCGCCAACACCACTGCCATGGAGAAGGTCGAGGCGATGGGACGCGGAACCGCCTCGGTCGCCGTCTTCGCTCGAGCCCGTGCCTGAGTCTTTTGAGTCTGGAATCAGAAATAAAAGAGATTCTTGGTTATTATATTGCTACATTTTACATTTTCAAAGATAGAAATAAAATGACTGCAAAACTGTGATATTTGAATAGCTAGACGTGTAAATTGAAAAGATGTATAATGATAAAAGAAATACAGATTTTTAAAGTAGTTCATTTTCGAATGTTTTTGGAGACTAGTTCTTAATAGGACTGCGAAAAATTAGAACTATGCGATTGAACTGCATTGCGCAACCATTCGACTCGATCGGACATAAAAAAAACTCACCTAAACGATCCTTCTCATCGACGCTCTTTCTTCCACTATCGTCGTCATCGTTATTGTTGTCCTCGTCCTCCACCCTATTACGGGGCTCCCAAGTCATCTTGTTCTCCTTTTTCAGTCGCCTACGGGCGTTGGCGAACCACGTCGACACCTGCGTCAGCGTCATCTTCGTGATAATGGCCAGCATGATCTTCTCGCCCTTGGTCGGGTACGGGTTCTTCTTGTGCTCGTTTAACCAAGCCTTCAGCGTCGACGTCGTCTCGCGCGTCGCGTTTTTCCGCCTCGCTCCGTTCAGGTCCATTCCATAGCTGTGAACAGAAAGACGATAGATGCCGGGTTAGTTTTATGAAGCGGTTTTTAATTGGTCTTATATACTAA
Source organism: Torymus auratus (assembly GCA_900474315.1). Taxonomy (NCBI): domain Eukaryota; kingdom Metazoa; phylum Arthropoda; class Insecta; order Hymenoptera; family Torymidae; genus Torymus; species Torymus auratus. Next base: position 7,859 of record UXGD01000423.1, read on the forward strand.
AGGATATAATACATAATTTATCCGTAAAAATATTTCAAATACATCATAAACATTAAATGCTCAACAATTGCATAATGAACGCAATTAGAAAGAGTCCAAGAATAAAAAGAGTCAGCAAAGTATGTTGAGTCTAGTCTTACAACTCAACCTTCGACCATATAGTGCCGAGGGCAATAAAAGAAAAGTACAAACGCAAGGGCAACGCAAACGATTTGACGACACGGCAGGGACTCGAGACTTCGAGAGAGAGAGAAAGAGGGAGACAGCATGCAAGCGACGGCGAGGGACAAGCAGGCAAAAAATATAAAGAGCAATAGATAAGCCTCTTCGGGTCAAGATAAAAGTCTGACAAAAAAAGCAGCGGGTAGAGCCGCGGCGAACGAGAGAGAGAGAGATCCAAGAAAAAGATTGAACGCGCGCAAGTAGAAGAGAGAGAGGGCAGGCAGGCAGGCAGGCAGGCAAGGAAAGTTCTCGCCGGGAAAGTTATCCAATCGCGGTGCCTCGTTACGCCTCTCTCTACCGTATAAAAGTCGAGTTCGAGAGAGAGAGGTAGGTATAAGCGGCGCGCGCGGGTATTACTTTCGTCCCGAGGCAGATCTCTTATCTAACGGTTTAAGCTTCCGAGGGACTCGTCGTCGTCCTCGTCGTCCCATCCGAGTTGGTGCGCGAGCAGAGAGGGAGAGAGAGGACCCCCGCCGGATCCCATTACTAAAAGACTAACCCTTATCAAAGATTAAACTTCGGTATAACTGCTGAATCGACGGGATCGAAATTAAATTTTCCACCGCCGAACGCGGAGGGAGAGATCTTCTTCCTTCTCCTCTTGCTACCCCACGTTTTGCTGTCGTTCCCTCTCTTGCACGGGTTTTCTCGGTCTCTCCCGTCGGACTTCTCGCGTCGAGATAGCAACGCGACTGCTATAAAATGTACTGGGTGACGAATGTGAGAGGTAATGTAGAATAGAGATAAATCTTTCGCTGGTGTAACAAGTCATTAATGCGGTTCCTATATTATAACAGTGCGATCAGTTAACATCCTTTTTCCCGTACTTTCTGCAGTAAAAGAATGATTATTTTTATATTTTGACATAATCGATCCTGGAACATAAGAGAACCTCGGTCTTATCGGTAAAACAATAATGCTCTCCCACAAGTCTCTACCCCCAACAAAAGACACCGACGTCGCATTATTGAGCTTTATGTCACACTCCTCCTGCTCCCTCAACAACACGCGAGGAGCGAGGGTGTATCTCGGTCGGAAATCGGCCTGACGTCGAGATATGGGAAATTAATAAAACTGTCACTTACGTGCGCGAACGCGCTTGGGACCCCTCGACTTTTTCCCCAGATTATTATTTATATACACCGTTATATAGTGTGGAAGGCGCAGTGGAATAAACATTTCAATTCGAAGGGGGGCTGAAATGTTGATGCATCGTGTGTATACGTCCAGTTCTCGGTAGACGGACGTTTCCGTCCACCGTGTCCGCTGTCGGTTATGAATATATTAGCGCTGTCACGGGAGAAGTTTCTTGAATAGTGCGCGCGACGCCGGGGTTATAACCCAAAGGTTCGGATGATTTGAATATCAAGTAATATTTGTGTGTATAATTTTGTTGGGAAAAGTACGATTGTTAATTTACTTATGTTAAACAGTAAAAAAACATAGGGTTCGCATCCTCGCGACAAGAATTACAAACGCCAGGGTTAATCCGTCCTCCCACCCCGAGGGAACATCGCGGAAAAGGGAAAATTCCATTCTTCAGGGAGAGTTGAAAAAGCAGGAGAACGAGGAGAGAGAGAGCAGGGACAGAGGGCGAGGGCTTAATTCTCCCTTCCTCTCGCTCTGTTTGCTCCTCGCAAATGGCGTTCTGCAGTTATTTTCAAATTCAGCAGTAGCAGACGACGACGGCGGCGGCGGGGATCGGATTAAAAAATCAGAGTGGAAGCTTGTTTCTCATGATAACAGCCGGTAGCTGGGAACTGCTGTTACCCTCGGCTTTCTCTCTCTCCTCCGCTTCTCTTTATCTCTCTTTGCCCGAATCCCACTCTAAATTCTGATGCACGTCCCTCCTCTCTCTCCCTCGCCGCGCGTTCGCTCGTCCCTCGGAGACTGCGCAGTTATATAAGCGACGAGATGTATATGTATATAGAGGAGCTGTGGGGGTGGCAGTCGAAGCCCTTTCCTCTCATGCGCAAACTGATCGCATCAACTGCGCGCTGTGTTTCCATGGCGATTGCTAATCGGACCGTGATGCGACTCGATGTCGAGCGAGCAAACGTCCCCGCACGTAGATGGCATATTTCTGTGTCTCCGATTTTCGCCTCGCGTGTGTGCGTTCATTCTCTGTTCTTTAATTCGAGCCTGTCTTCTCGTTTGTCAAGGACGAGAGGGCCAACTTCCTCCCGGTTATTGGATTACGATATTAAGCCCCGCGCGGGCTGCGACGGTCCGATTGGTTTATTGTATATATATAATATGCGGCTGGAAGGGTTGCTCGCGAGCTCGTTTGTTTTGTACGTCCGATTCTCTACTCTGCGCATGTATGTGTGGCCAGGACGACGAGCATGGATTCCCGGGGATTACGTGAATTATTTGAATATGCCTGGGAATTATACTTTCATTGGATATTACACACTCGAAAATAATGCATACGTAAAATATTTGATGGATTAAGGGGGGGAAGGATTAATTACCATATAAAATACAAGAGATGAGAGCGGCCGCAGCGTTGAAATTAAAATATTTTTCGGCATGATAAATGTGATTGTGCAGAGGCGCGTGTGGCGTAAAGTCACGCGCGCGTGGGGTATATCAAAATTAATAATCGTTGTGGAACGAAATAACGATAATAAAAGGTTTAATATGACCGCGGTAAGAAGGAGTAACCGTGTATCATTATACAATTACAATGTTTAGAGAAAAATCTTATACATTATGTTGAGTTTCTTTGAAAAAGATATAAGTAAAGTTTCTAAAACACCAATACTATGTACAGTCTTTTTCTAGAAAACCGAAATTTCATAACACCCAGCTCCAAGATAACCCGCGACAACCATATTTCACCTGCGTATAAGTATAATATCGTGCCGACAACACACTCGCATACAGCCACGGACCAAATCAAGCAGCCGCGCAGGAGAAATCGGGAACAATGGCTCTTGCAATTTACACACACATATACACCTCGTTCGGTATCGGTATATACTATATATAATTGATTCGAGGGAAGCTTAATGCGCTCGCGGCTGTCCGAAGGACGCGCTCGATTTCTCAACGAACTCGCACAGCGGCGGCGACGATAATTTGTATCGTTAATCGATGAACGCTGTTCGACGTGATTCAGACAATTACCCCGACGACGACGACTGTGGGAAACTGATAAGCGCGCCGATTATATATACGCGCCAAGCGCGCGAGTACAGAGGAGATCAAACCGTGCCGCCGCCGTCGCTGCTGTGAGTAGTGTACACTTATATATGAAAATGGATTCCTCCATGGCGGTGGCCCGATTTTTTTTTTGTTTCGAGTGAGAGGTTGGAGGTAGATAAATAATGAATAATATGGCAGGACAATGGGGCGCTGGAATTTCCTTCTTTCTCTGCATGATACGCTCTTTTTCGGTATAAAAAAAAAGAAATGTTTTTGTTCGCGAATATAATGCGCCAGCTTATATACCCATAGAAAATTAAAATTCGCGCTTTAAAACATTGTTATACATACAGTTCCTCTTTTCTCTAAATAAATTCAGGCCTATAAATAATAGAACCGTCAATTTCTTATATATACGCCGTCGGATCACGCGATTCTAGCCGCGTCGCTATAGTAAATACAACACACGGCTGTACATTAGTTTTGTTTCTTGTCCCAAAAAGAACAAAAAAAAAGTAATACCATCGTTAACATCGTTCTCACCGCCTTATCATACGCGATAGCATCGAGCGAGCGCTCGCACGTCGATTTTATCTCCGCGCGGCAAATCCATTAACCTGAGGCGAACCATTTCGTCTAAAAATACGAGAGATAAAGTAATAAGAAAGAAAAAGTAGGCTATAACAATGAGATCCGCGTTTATTCATTTCAATCATGCCACCGGTCTATATATATGTATACTCTCCGACCGAAGCCTTATACAGGTAAAAGCCGGGCGCTGGGAGCGGGAAAATCGAATCGTTCGGTAATCTAACTGAATTAGGTGAGCATTAGCTCTAATTAATGCATTGGGCAAGCAATGTCTTACTGTTTTTCCCGACCGATCCTGTTAGCCATAATACTACTGAGCTTCGAGTGAAAATCTATATATATATACCAAAATCACTACCGCATCATCCCCTCCTCTTATATATACCTCCGCCGCCATATTAGCCAGCGGCGCTGCCCAATATATTCAGCGAGCCGCCTAGACGTATAAATAAAGCCGACGAGAAGGGGGGAGCACCCGAAAGCCAGGTGTGTGCGTGGCTTCAACTCCGCCCCTCATTAGCAGCCGCTTGGCCGTGGCCTAAGGGCTGATATCTGACCTCGAGAGAGAGAAAGACCCTCCCCTTATATTCACGTGGTTTTTTATATATAGATGGTGCTGTTTTATGCGTGAGATATGGGAAGGGGGATTGTTGCCGGTGATATAGGTGGGGGTTTTGTATATGGGATGTGGTGATTGAGTGGTAAGAAAAATAAACAGTTGCAAGGGGTACGGATTATTGTAAAGGCAGGAAAACATAGTTAATGTGTTTATATTAATCGAATTAAAGGGCTGCCATGTTATATTCTCACAATAAAGTATTTTCAATGAAAATACGAACGTCATGTTCTATAAAACTATTATAGAGTTCACTTTAATTCATAAGAAACCACGACGACATCTGCAATTGCGCATCTCTCTTTTTTATTACACGAAAGTGTAATCCGCGCCATCTTGCAAATAACTATTAATTAGCTCTAATCCGTCCCCTTTACATAACTCCACTTCTTCTCCTTGCCATTTCCTCTTTCTCGCGCTCTTCTCCTCTGCTCATCGACGCGCGCCTGACAAGCGGCGCCATCTTGACACCGCACCTCGCGTACATACACACACACACTCAGCTCTTTTACTCCTTTTTTTCGCGCGCATGCGTGCGTGCACTCTTTTTTTCGATGGTTTCGGCGAAGGGCGAGGCTCTCGGGGTTAATCAGCTGTGAAGCCACGCCACCGAGGTGCATTGGCTACGACTCGGATGCTGTGACGGAATGTGTATATGCGCGTGTCTTTTTAGAGGAGAAGTGGTTTTTCGAGAGCAACAGAGAGAGAGATAAGTCGCTGGTGATGGATTGGGATGAGATCGTGTGGGAAAAAGACGTGGAATTCCAGCGAACGTATAGGATTTTGTCATGCGGGGTGCGCGCGCGTGTAATAGAAACATGATTTCTTCATTAGCTCGGTATTATACCGCGTCGAAAAAGAATTGAGTTATATATCAGTATGTTGTGAAGTATTATTGGAAGGAAAGTTCTTGCGCGAGTCTTGAAAACAACGAGTATAGCGCGGGACGACGCGAGCTCTCGAATTCCATTTTTATGGCCTATAAAAATCGCGCGTCTCGCCCTCCCGCATATATATATATATATACTCACATACACAGCAGCAGCAGCGAGACGAGAAACACGAGAAACCCGTGTATTCATTAATAGAAACATACTTTCATACTTCCACCTATAAATAAACCTATAATCAGCTTCGACTGTATATATCAACGCACTCCGACATATACAAAAACATCACACAGGCAGGCGATTGCATTACGCTGTTCGCCGCTAATGATAAAGAAAGATTACACGCGCGGCGACAAATTTCTCAGGAGTGTATATGTGTGTGAGCGACGCTCCCACGGGACCATTAATTCTCCTTCGCGCTCGATAAAAGTCTAAACAGCCTAAGCACTTCCGAGAGCAGCAGCGTCCCGGTACATATGGGCGTTGCTCGAGAGTCTGCAGCAAACCCGTGAAACACACTGTATAAATATATAACGCATCGCCGAGGAAACTTTTTTCCCCGGGTGTATATCGAGGTTGTCGCGGGTTTTGAAGTTTTTAGAAGCTGCGGTACGTTGGATATGTACGACGAATGTAATGGTACACTTATCGGGGTACTTGAATTACGCTGATTATATGAAAAAGTTGTACGATGAAAGCGATATCCGTTCATTATTATAACCTTATCATCATCTTCGCGTTGCCATACACAGATTTGTTAAATTCCCGCGCTATTCAAAACATCACCAGTTCATTATATTTTACGATATATACTAACCACCGGGCGCGGCCTTTGTCATATTTTAACAGCGACATTTCGCTTCTAAAACACATACACATATACATATCGACTCAACAGCTCGAGCGGTTTTATCGTCGCGCTTGGCCGCGCCTATATACAGTTATAACTCGTTTATCATTAGGATCGACGCGTGTATGTGTAATCCATGCAAATCAACGCTCGCGTTCCCCGGGGCTAATATCGACGCTTCGCGCCGCAGCGGATTTCGAGTGTCATAGCGCTTTACCCACATACACACACACAGGCGCGAAATATATAACTCGCGCGTTCGTTGCTGCTCTCTCTCTCTCTCTGGCGCGATCGTTAATAATTGTATGGGATTTCGACATCGCGGGCGATCGTATACAGCCCGGGATTTGCATCGTATTGTTTGTTATACGCTATAGCTTGCTGAATTCTTTATATACTATATAGGTAGGCGAATCAAAATTCGCTTCGCTGCTGTTGTATAATATTCGCCGGAAATTCGAGTGCTCGATATGTGTGTGTATAGTATTTATTAACACGGCGCGGACGCGTGTTTGGCTATTTACACGGGAGTTATATAGTGAAAGATTTTTATATACGCGAGAGCTTTTTATATAAGTGTACATATACGAGAGATTTAGGACCTCGCTGAAATTTTATAGCTATACGCGATATATACGCCGCTCATTAATATTGATGAGCCCGTACGTTGTCGCTATATAACGGCGCTCGCGGCTATTTTTCTTAAGGATATACACGAGACGACGCCCGAAACTATTAAGTAGCCATTCTTTATCCATTAAAACGTCATGTTATTCCGATCCATAAATCCGACGGCTCTCATATATATAACTTTCCCTCAGACCTCGTCCGCTAAACATACGAATATCATCTACTCCCACCAATCAGCGACACACACACACACACCGCGTTTCCGCCGGAAAACTCATCACCTATATATATGCGCACGCAGCTAATCCGAAACGGAAAAGCGCGAGGGAAAAAAAAGCCTAACCCTCTCGGGGATGCGCACACACATAGAGATACAGACAAAAAGGTCGTCCCAGCATCTGTCCGGGTCATTAAACGGCCGTACATCATCCCAACGCGACGCTCCGCGCGGCGTCGTCGTCATTAGCCCGAGAGACATTTTTCGGGGGAACCCCCGAAGCGAGCCCAGATGCGATTGTCTCTTTCTCTCTTCGATGCCCATGCATCGCGAGCGGTGTCGTGTTGTGGACGTGAGAAAGCGAAAATCGGAGGCTCTGCGTGGTAGTTACGCGGAAGACGGTACATATATATCGTTCGGGTCTATGTATATATAGCAGCGTTTATGTTAATAGTGTATTTATTACAATAGTTGCTAGCGTATATGTGTGATGATAATAACATTCAATAACCATCGCGTTATCGTTAGTGCATTAAATCAAGTTAAACGCGCGATACACATTATATTTACCCTTCAATCTTTCTCTCTCCCATCTCCGTTCTGACGCAACGCTCGACGCAATTACATAAATCCGTTAAAAACATCACACCCAGCCGCATCTCCTCTTCACACTCTCGCCTCTCTCGAAAACACTCACACATATAATTCCGTCCCGTATTTTTACTCCTCTGGCAGTATCTCCGTCTGATCTGGCCTGCGTCGGGCCCATGGGACGTAACGAGCCGCCGAATGCAGAGCAGCAGCAGCAGTCTCCAAAGAGGCTGTTCTTAATCTCGCTTAACGACTTTTAGAAAAACCCAGAACTCCTTTGTCTCCCTCTTTTTTACTGCGCTTCGCGCGCTCTGGTGTAAACCGAGCGTGTATGTGAAAGATCGGCCGAGTTTTATTATACGAGGCTTTTTTTTTCTTTTCGACGGGGGCGGCGCTCCCTTATCGTCGCCGCTGGATAATCACGGTAAATATATATTATATATACGATTTTCAGATCATGGTTTAGAAAACGAGATACGTCTGGTATACGTTCGGTAGATGAAAAGGCAGAAGTCGCGATGGAGCTCGAATTAATTACTGAGAAATTCCGATCGATCTCCAAAGATGATGCTACCACCACACGGCGAGTGAGACATATCCGTCACGTCGACGCCCATTGTCAGGACAAACATATAGGGCTTATCTATCGAACCATCGCGTATAGTAGGCGCGTCAATAGCCATATAACCGGCCCCCGAATGCGTATCTCGCGTGTGTGTGCCACAATATAAGAGAGGAAAAAAGGCAGCGCACGCGTTGTAATAATAATAATAAGAATAACGAGCGCGCGTGCCACGGTTTCATAAATCACTTATTTTTTTTGTTCTTTCCGGAGCGCGCCGTTGTATATAAGAGATGGAATCGCTCGGAATTGAATTCGAGGAAGATTAGCCGGAGATTTTAGTCCCGATTCGACAGTGATACGGGTGTCGTTTCTACTTAGCGCTCGACTAATCCGATTGTCCGTGAATTAATTTATTCTCTGTAGTTTGTATTATACCATTTTTTCGTTAGCAATTTTTTTTTCTTTTCTTTCCTTGTAGTCTCAAGTTGTACTCGTGGGACGACAAAGAAAAAAATATTGTATATATGTTACGTAGTTTCTCGGAAGCTGCGCTAATGCAAAGTGCTTTACATAATAGCATAATGCATCTTGAGAGCTTGAGTAATAAGTCATCATCAGCGAAATGCCGAAATCCACTCCAGAGAGTCGAGATTTTCGTATATATTTTTCTCTCGCGTGTGCGCTCTAACCACTTTGCCGAGCCGTTTTCTCCGCGCTCGAGAGTCGTGAAAGGAATTCGCGATTCTCTCTATTGCGAAGTTGAACGGCTCTATTGCATTGCTGTAGAATTTTCGCGAGATTACTTAATTTGAGATAAACTTGAAGGAAACCTCGTAATTATATAATTACAAACTAAAATACAATTTTACCTAACAACGAGTTACATCCAAACGATATACTCTCTAATGATTTATTATTCGTATATAGACAAAAGCCTTGGAAGTCCACGAACCCCTCCCTATATACATTCACTCACAAAATTTCCAGAACAACCGCATAAATATCTCCGCGCAAGTCAACCCCACCCATACACACACATAACAAACGGCTTTCGCGATTTCTAATCGCGCGTTAATAGACAAACACGCGTTCCGGGGAGAACACATGCACTTCTCAATAAAGTCGCGCGGGGATCGCAGCTAAAACCGGCCGCGCGCGCGGCAAAAAACCGCGGGACGACCAAGTCTTTTTTCTCTCACTCACTCGAGCTTGTAAATAAGTGTCTTTGAGCGTGAAAAATGCCGTCGCCGTCCGACCTCTCAATTCGGCGAACCCGCGGCGATTAATTAAGCGCACCGGGGATCTTGGTATTTCAATTACGGTGATGGGATAAATTGTTTTGTGTCGGAAACGCGTATATACATTTTTTTACACGCGCGGTTCCATCCTAATAGTAGCGCAAGACGAAATAAAAAAAAAAGACATTCGTCATATATATATACACATATAGACCTCAATCCTAACAACAAGACGTCACCTCTCTCCTATAACAGTAGTACCCACAGCTCGCCGAATTCCACGCGCAATTAACACGACGACGACCCCTCGCCGATCATCGTAGCTCCACCTCTCTATATATCCTATATATACACCGGCGATGACTAACTCGCCTGTTCGCTCCGACTCATCGGCTACACCTCTCACGTCCGACAATCGCTTCTACACCGCCGCCGACATACATATATATATCCGCGCGGCGGTGTCGTTGTACGGACACGCTTATTAATACGTGTCGCGCGCGATCGGGAATCGAGGCGGTGTGTTACACACACATACAGAGAGAGAGCCATTGTCTGGCGCATACCCTATATGTCCCCGGAAGCAAAGCCAAGTCCGGCGGAAAGCCGAGACCGTTAACCCGCCGGAGGTTTGTGTCTATGAGCGGCGCGTGAGCATATATAACTCGCTGTACATGTATATATGAGTTTCTTTCTTTTTTTTATGCGTGCGAGCTGAAGAAGAAGAAGAAGAAGCGTGTGAGTATGTGTTGGGAATACGATGAAAGTGGCGGGGGGGTTGAATATGATGATTTGCAGTGTAGAAGCTATAGGAAATATGTATTTGTAAGTGGAATATTGTATGCGGTTAATGTAAAATATTTATTGTTAATTGTCGAATGGAGAATTGAGTAGACGAGAGGTCTTGTAAACTCATCAAAATTTGCATCATTTTGTATATGCGAATATAAATAACAACGAAATTAATGCCTCGCATATAAATATAACAGAATATTTTCAACATTATAAATAGAATTCAATTAAAACCAAAGTTCCAGTAGATTTATGATATTATTAACTCCGGGCGCCAGCGTGTATACATATTATTTATCTTTATTTTCCATGAATATCAATTTTCCTTCACTTCTACTACATGTCTCGGTCTCCCAACTAATTGCTATCATTCAATGAGCAAACGATAAATCTTCATCTCCCCGCGCTCGCTCGTGTACGAACTCTTTTTTTTTCCTACGTTTTGCGTCATCGAGCAATGCGAAAAGGAGATAAAAAGCTCGCAAGAAAGCGGAGAAAAGAAAGTATATACCCGAGAGAGCGCGCGAGGAGGAGAGGAGAAAACAAGTAAGACAATATTCGAGTTATACAAGTGCTCGTGTCTGTCTCTTCGGGGCCCTGCAGAGAAGCAGCCCGACGCTGATGACAAGGTTGACAACGATAAGAAAAATGAGATGCGCCGAGCGCGCAAGTCGAATCGTGTAGCTGTTACTCTACTCTCGTGTACGTAAAGTGGTGCACGCTTTTGAGAGGCTCGGATGATGAAAAGAGGAGAGAGAGAGACGAGACGCGCGCGGGTTACATTTTTCTGCAGTGTGTCAGAAATGTGTAGTCGAGTGGATTATTCTTTTTTTTTTGCTTCTTCTAAAGAAAGAAAAAGCTTTGAAACTATGTGCATATAGTGAATAAAATGTCCGTGTATAGAATACAAAATGTTTAAAAACGTGAGAAACACGAAATTTTTATTTTCGTTTGAGCTATATTTTTAATTATACAAATTCACTAACATCAAAAACTATACATTTTTACAACATCAGTATAGTTCTCCAATTCATCTATTTAAACAAAAAAAAAGTAATCGCAACCGCGTCTATATAATACCCAAGCTCTTCTTCTCCCCCACACATCGTCACCGATAACATCGTAATATAAAACAACCTATATACATATATCTATTAATTCAAACACGAATGTACAGAGATAACTCTTCTCTCTCTCTCCCCTTTCCTCGCAACAACAAAAAAACCATCAACCACGATACAAAAGCGCCACAAACATCCGCGCGCGAGTTTTATTAATTGCCCCGCGAGATTAAGAATTAATAAACTCGTTTCCTCCTCCCCTGCATGGAGCGCACACTTGCGCAGCTGCGCGAGCGATATCCGATAAACGCTTAAGCCGCTACGGCGGAGCCGAATGTCATATCTCCGGGGTTCAATTGCACCTTCCGGCGATGCTTAGTCGGCGACTTTGGTCCCCGCACTCCTTGTGTAAATTTATAAGGCGGGATCGTACCCGAGGAGTTTCCAAAGTCGAGAGAGAGAGAGTTCAATTTTCGAAGGTACGAGGAAGGGCGGATAGGTTTTTTTTTGTCAGAGTTTACGAGGATGATTGGGATTTGACGTTGGGATATTGTAGATTTCTTATTGGTCAGGTTGTTTTTGAAAGTAAGAGAGAACGATTGTTTGCTGTGAATATTAATAACTTATAAGAATGCGTATAGCGTAGTAGAAAATTGCACTTGGGATATTTCCATGGTGGCCATCATTGTGCAACGAAGAACTTGTTTATTCAGAATTACACAAACCGTCAAAATTATGACACGCACAGGCGCGCTGCTAATGGACGGGTTTACTTACATAATTTATCAACTTTTTTTTCATGCAAAGACTAAAAATATACTCGCTATATAATCGCCACGTGTGCAAAATGATAATTTTTTATTTTTCTACTCGCTAATCAAATATATATATATGTTCACGCAAACATATAGTGAGTGACCGAGTGAACATAGAAAACAATTTTTTGTCCGTACCGAATCGCACGAGCTCTCTCTTTCTTGAACTTTTAGATTACAATTAATTCGCAATGAATTAATTCACGCACATCGTGCATAAAAAGTCCATTGTCTTGTTATTATTTTATATATCGATTGAAATATCAAGCCGCGTAAGTGAGAAAGCATGTCACTGTTGAACAAATAACCATTAACATGTCACTTTCAAGTATGACTCAAGTAATTATTAAGAATACATATATACATATACGCATATTATCGTCGCTTAAATTGAGTGATAATTGAAATGCTCATGTTTGTTCTCGAGGCATCGCGGTACGTATATATTTCTCCAAAAAATCGAGCGGGCAAAAAGTCACATTATCATTTAACGAGGGCTCAAAGATAAGTCAAGTCCAATTACAGAGTAACATGGTGCTCAACAAACGCGGGGAGAGAAAGCTCGTATATATACGCGATATATCGAGAAAAGCAACTTAATATATATACACGGGAACTGGAGTAAGTCTAACGAAGTGTGACGCGCGATTATTGAAGTTCTGTAAATAGAAACCGATGCGATGTTGTTCAATTGAAGTTGACACGATATTTAAATTGAAAAATAAAAACTATGCACAATACGACAAATAAATCAAGCAGCCCCCATTATTCCCTCACCGCGCATGAGGTACACCTCACGATCCCAATTCCTTCCTTCCTTCTTCCTTACCGTTCGTCAAACAGTAATCCCGCCGCCACCGTCTTCCCCATTATCATTCACCGCAAGAACTTGTGCGCACGCCACCTCCGATGTATGTCCACGCATATAGCGCGAATAAAGGACACAGTTCCGAGTCACGTATAATGCGCACACGCGTATATACCCCTCTCAACTGCACGTATAAGGGCACGCGCGCGCGCAGAGCTGACGCACTTCCGGCTCGCGCGCGGTTCTTTTTGATTATACGTATGCACGGAAGCGCGCCGCGCATGTGTGTAGTACACTATAATACGCACAGCTTGGGTATATAGTCGAGGAGGGGTTGTGTGTAGCGAGGTGATGGGACCTACCGCGCTGTGTCGCTGTATTTTATGTAGGATGAAAGGTAGAAAGAGAAGTTTAGAGATACGAGAGCAGGTGGATTTTGGAGGTTCAGGCGGTACAAAAGAAATGTTATATTTTTATAGTAAATTATATTATCACAGAATAAATAAAACAGTAAAATCGACTGATTTAGGGTAGTGATAATTCCAGTTTTTCTGAGAAATGCAAATTCTACTCTTAAAAAATGTAGATTCTACATTTCAGAATGGAAATTGTACTTTTCATAAAAATAGGGATTCTACATTTTAAAATTGGAAATTCTACCGATATTTTAGAAAGTAAAAACCGAACTTGCCATTTTGTAGTCAAATTAACTGTATAGGAAATGTAGAATTGACTGATTATTTTTTTCAGTGCATATGCAAGATCTTTAGCAAGAAGCCGATAATTTCACGCTTATACACAGTTCTTTATTTTTTCGCTATTATTCGATAACGCTTAGAACTTTGTTACCACTATCTAAGCGCCTTTCAAGCAACGCGTCCACCACATTCTCTCGTCATTCCAATTCCCCGCTCACATGATCAATCGGTGACACGCATATTACACACATACACACATCCCTCCCGTAATACTACGCTGTCGCGTTACATCGGCGAAAAATGCGCGTGGCGGTCGCGGGTCAATCGAGAGAGCGCGCTAATTTATTGGAATGTTTATGTGCGATCGCTATTATCGCGGCCTGCGGTGACATGCGTACACATACAGTGCGATTGCGTCGTACGTGCGCAAAACGCACGAGTCGCTTGATTATCGAGAGAGGAGAAGAGGAGTTCGTGGTTTTGCGTAACGGAAGAATCGAAGTGTGTGCTGCGCGCGTACTTATATACGCGAGTATATGCGTGATTGATTGGTTATAAGTATGTGAGAGCGAGCGAATATTAAGCGACGATTTGTTTGTATTTTCGGGTTTGCGAAAGAATGAAGTTTCTCGAATATGCGAGCGCGCGCGTCTCTTCTTGATAAATTGGGAGTGGAAAAATTCCGGATGTGTAAATGTAGGAGAATTCGCGGTGAATGAATTTTGTATAGCTGGTGTATATTTTTAAGACTCTTGATTACTTTTTCAAGTAATTTTTTTTTTTTTTAATACGAATGAGATGTTGATATAGTTAATGGAGTTTTTTATATCTGCACAATTTTCTTACTTAATCGTGCAGATATTTATAAGATTTGCGTATATCTTGAAGGCGGTTCAAAGATAAAAGTAGTTTGTGAAGTAAATCCTTCAAGCTTCTGATACGAGAACGTTGATTAAAGTTATATATATATATCGCGAAGTTAAAGTTAAATTTTGGTATAAGCTAAATATGAAACAGACGAAAACACAGTTTTGTTGTTTTCGACTGATGTTATATTAATGCTTCTCCCTTATCACTTTTAATTATCGTATAAAAGCATATAATGACGTCATACAAACAAATCAATTTGATAAAAATTCGTCAAAAGAAGTTGCGGTCGAGCGAATATATCTCACTGTCAACAGAGACGACTTACGCGATAAGACTTATTAGCGACGTTTTAGATATTTCTCGGCCTATGGGAGGCAAAAGACCGACTCGTCCCGAGAATTGCCTCGTAAATTCGACGTTCGCACAAATGGACATATATCGTATGATGTGCGCGCGGTTTCAAATAGTTACAAAACTCGTGTTTTGTCTAACCCCCCGCGCCTCCGCAATCGGGATATTTAAATTATCAATTCAATGACCCACGACATTTTCAATGTTCTTACAGAAAAAAAGGGCGTATACATTATAGTGTATACGGTATATGTGTGGATGGCGCGTTTTTGTACGTTTTTATCGGCTTAATGATACTTTTATCAATTTCTCCGCTGTATCAGTGCTCTTATACATATATAGTTTAAATTACAAATTTTCATTATCTGATGTTTTTTTTCTTCGAAAACAAATAAATTTGGCGTAAAATATATGTTTAATCATTTTTCTGGGCTTATCGCTTCGGTATAAGAAAATGATCAATTTCAATATTTCAATTATAAAGTCGCACGATTAAAATAAAAATTGAGTGGCATTTTGCTTAGTTTTAATCATTTCCACGAGTGTCAAAAAAATTTTTTATTCTTTCGTTAATCTATCTTTTTTAAATGCAGATTTAGACTATTTCAATGATTTTCCTCGTAATTTTGCAATCTCACAATGATTCTCCAATTTTTCAATAATTATTATCAGCGTACACATCAGCATATATTGTCGATTATTGCTGTATACATGTGTACTTCAACCCCTTATCAAACTCTCGCTCATGTTTATTGTTTCTCCATCTCCCCTTTTCTCCGATATTGCTCCCCCCATATATCGTGTCCAAAGTGTAAGATGCACGGCCAATGGCAAAGCAGTGTTAAGTGATTTACAACGAGTTAATTATTTTCCTCGTGCGGTATTAAGATAACGATAAAAAAAAAAGAAAAATTGAGGAAAAAGGGAGGGAACAAAACGTTTCAGCATTGAATAGATATATTAATTTGTTTGCTGACTCTTTTTTCCTCAAAGGCACTCCACTATGCTATACACAGAATAAGAAAATCAATAGAGACTCACCCATTGAACGGATAGCTCGCGAACGCCGCGTCGTACGGGTGGTAGACGGATGGATAAGGCCATGCCGCGGCCGCTCCAGCACTAAGGTTCTCCTTGAGTTCCAAACCAGCAGCCTGAAATCATCATCGTTTGCTTTAAAAACCTCCCGAAACTCTGTATATACCTATATCTGATCGAGAAAATATTAAACCTAACAGAAACTCGCTCCAAAAGAGATACAAGTTATCGGCTATCGTCTGATCAATGACTTTTTTAAGGCGCGCGCTCGCGTTTGATGTGTCCGAATCGCGTATATCGATGATCGCGATAAACGAATCCCCAAATCGTGCGCCTCGCATTATCTAATTAGCGTCTACTTGAAAACGTCATTGCCAAATGGCCCTACAGCTCTCTCCGTACAAATCCGCCAATTATTCGGTATACCCTCGAAGCCCACACAGGTGTATATATACACGTCATATACACGACTGTCTTAATTAACGAAGGCCAGCCCCAAAGAAAGAGCCGAACAATTTGTGCGTCCCGATCGGGTCCCACCGATTCCCATGGCCTTTATATGTGCGTATTCCTCATTACACAATCGAAAAATTCGCTGCGTTATTATCGATATGAAATTCAATGTCGCATCTGTCGCTCAAGCCCGGCGATCTCTTACTCCAGACGACTGAGGGAGAAAAAAAGGCCGGCCTCGTAAATTCGAGCGCGCGTAACGAGCCCGCGAGGTAGCGGCAAAAAATCATCCCCGTAATGTCTTAGGGAAGCGCGGCCGGAGATTCATAATGAATTTACAACAAGAGGGGGAGAGAGTGAACGTATAGAATTGCTTTGTGTGTGGTCTGCCGTTGCCGACGTTGCGATAATCTCCGCGTTATTAACACTCGATATAAGTCGGCTATTTTTCTACCCTCAAGCCGATACTTCCGGGATTTCCCGACACAGAAAAACTCGTCGCCCTGTATATTTATGTAGACGTTTTTTTTTATTTCGTCGTCTGGAGTGACGATAATGTAAGGCTCAGTTTTTACGCTATACTTTATCGATATATTACTGGAACCATATTATGTATTTTGTAATAATTGTGCGAGGGGAGACGACCTTTCAGATTATTATACACATTAGTGGAAATATTTTTGGCTTATCGTTTATTCGTTATCGTATATCTTGTAACATTTTAAAAGAAATCAATTAGAAAAAACTTAATGTTCCCGATATATATTATACAGTCTATTTTTAGCTCAAAGTGGCCTTAAGAGGAAACGGCTGATTTAATGTAACTTTCGTGTAATTTAAATGAGAGAGCTTTCTAGCGCATAAAAAATATCGCGTGATGTGGATCGCGAATTGGATTTTTTTTTTTTTTTTTTGTTCGCGAACCGAGGGTACAGAGTACTCGAGCAGCGAGCTTTTGCATAATTCGCTACATGCACGCATACAAGAATGTGGAAGCCCGATGAGTGGAAACCCCTTGCTTCAAAGCCGACGAACCCGATTTCGCGCGTTTCTGGCATCAATTTCTTACCGACACTGACAATCCTGGATAAAAACTTTAACATGACCGTTCAATACGATAGAATAAGTCTTCCTTCTTTATTAATACTTTGACGTTACACTTTATATTACGTGATGTGCCTTGACGTAATGACCATATTGAAATACATGTATCATTTGATAAATTTAAAAGCAAACTCAATCTAGTAAATATATATATATATATATAAGTACTCTATATATAAAACTGCCTTAACTATATTTGCTTCAAATATAATTCAAAGTTATTATGACGTCAGTGAGCATTTATAAAAGAATCGAGAAAAATTAGTACAGTAATCAAATTCCAATCCTAAATATAATATAAGTATATATTTCTTGTCTGATTCGACCTGCACGAAAGTCATTTTATTTCAATCAAATCTCAAATCTTTTTAACAACAAGTTTACCAACATATAAGTAAATAAAATATATAATACAATTAATATCCCACTTACCGTCGTCGAATAAAACGGCCCCTGTTCAGCACCAAAACCGGGCAGATACGCAGCCATGCCCTCGCTGGCAGCGGCAGCCGCAGCCGCTGCGTAGGGGGCGCTGTACATCGACAGTGCTGCCGTCGGCAAAGTCCCTAGCCTCTGATAACTTCCTAGCAGCTCGTACTGACACGAGCACACTGTCTGTCCGGTAAGTGGATCGGTGAAGATCGGCCTACCGGTATCGCAACACCTGCCGGGCGTAGGTCCGGAGCTCGTAGGTGGTGGTGCCGTCGGTGGCCCACCGCCCGACTGCGACGCCGGACTCACAGATGCGACGGCCGTCGGACTGCCGCCTGGTGGCCTTACCACTGCACTCGTCACCGCCATCCTTACACCGAGGGGATGATGCGGCTGGGGCGTCTGTACCGTGTGATGCGGTTGCGAAGCGGAGCTACTGCTAGCCCCTGCGGAGCTGGCCGAGGTCGCGCTTGTTCCGCTCGAGCTCAGGAGGCTGGAGCTTATGCCGGAGGCCGGGGAGGCCGAGGACGATGCCAGGGACGAGCTCACTGTCACAGGACACTGAAAACACGTAAAACAAAAGAAATTCATTAGAATTTTGTTAAATTATTTTCATAAGCTTGTCTATATAGAATATTTATTACAATATAGTTTTATGATTGTGCAAGGGGTTTCGCGATGTTCAAATTTTAGGTTAGCGTTCGTTTTGAAGCTACGCCAAGTAGTATTCAATTGTAATATTGGAAATTCGTGTCGAATACGTGACATACTCGGTATATTGCATACTACTTTCCATAAAACAAATTTCCGATCACTCAAGCAGTCCCGCAAGCTGTTTTAAAATTTAACGATTCGAACTTCCACCTCGCATATATCGCAACACCTCTCTCTCTCTCTTCATACAACAATAGCCCGCAGCCGTTAAAGCATTCGTAGCATCGCACTCGCACGTCAAAGAGGTCGAATCACGCATTACATTCCCCAGCGCGCGCGCGGAGTCAACGTATCGATAACACATACACGCAACTTGACATTTGAAGTCATGATCGTTTTGTCCTATAGACGGCCACGCACATATATCCGGTAATTCAACACGCACGCGCTATACCGTCTATATATCTGTTTCTCTCTCGTCTGAATATTCATGGGGTAAGCGCGTGCGCATAACGAAAACGCATGCGCGGGGCAATCTTCTTCTTCGTGGGCCTTCTATATCCGCGCGTGTCTTGGATCGTATCGATGCGAAAGGTGAGGGGAGAGCGCGAGCGGACGCTAATGTGACTAAATATGGAAACGAGCCGAACGAGGCGGCTCTCTTTCTTATATTCTTTCTTCCCCCTTCTCTCTCTCTCTCTCGCTCCCTCTTGTCTTTCCGTTCGCGACGACTAATGATGTTTATTCAGACGAGACAATAACCCGCGGGCCTCGTCGATATTATATATATGTTCGACGGGGCTTCGACTCATTGTTCGGCCTTATAAGGAGGGTAGGGGAGAAAGAGAGAGAGAGAAAGGGGAAGCGCTTTAAATTCATTTTTGCGTTATTAAATACACTCGATCGCATTGGAATGCAATTTCTCCCCATTGGAAAACAATTATTTGTCAGGTGCTCCGGCAGAGCCTCGATCATTATACTATATTCCACTTCGCGAAATTTAATTATAATAGATGTCGAGTTATAGTGACTAATTTTTATCGGTTTCTGGCTACGCCTGGTATATTGCCATCCTAGCGTATAACACAACAAATATTTCAAGTAATAACGTTACTTATTTTTACGTTTTTTATTTTTAATACCTTATCGAAAAACCTCGACGTTACACAATTATTATTCACACCGTGTGTTCTCAACTCTCATAAATATATGAAAAACTGATCATTAACGCGAAAACAGGCCCGACTTCGCGGCAGCGAGTGAAAAATAATCCAGCGCGATTATAGCCGAACATGTAATATCGCGCCTCCGCGATTCACGCACTTAAAAATAACCGAATTACGCACGTCCCCATATCCGTCAGATATACCTACACACACAGTAAATCGCGTCGCGCGGCCCAGCATTCGACTCCACAATATAACCGAAAATACACGCGAGTATCGGCTTTTCGCGTTATCTAATTCGCATGTGCGTGCGGCTTGTCATATATACGCACGTTTCAGACTCGAAACTCTCTTTGTGCGTACGTGTGCGATCCACGATGCTCGATGGCTGTATTTTTTTTTGTCCGCGTGTTGAGACACTTTTCCCTCTCGCGCGTGTATATAGTAACATATATATATTTAATTTGCCGTTGCGTAAGCTTACAAATTTTCCATCTGTAAAGCGATTAGATACAGAGGCGTGCACGCATCGTTTACACTTTTTTTTGGACGCTCGCGTCGGGTGATACCATGCGTGCCCGGGCACGAGGAAAAAGCGTGGAACGCGAAAAAAAACTTGTTTCACTCGATCGGTTTTATATGTTGGTGTGAAATTTGAGGTTAAATCGATGAGTTATGGTAACGTAACGAGTAATTCGCGTGTAATCGCGGGGAATTGGCGCTGTTTTAAGTGTAGTAAATAGGCTCGTGCAAGTTTCGATGTAATATAGCTGCGAAAAGAGGATGGCGATAACGCCGAATGAATTAAAATGCATTAAAACAAGACATCAGGGGAACTAATAATCTTATCTAAATAACACGTCACGTTGAAAGCAAAACAATGTCGCCTTTTATCGGCTAATAAAATTGTTTACATTAATTATTGTTTTTGGCATAGCGGGCGTATACGTGCATTTTTTATTCAAAACAAAAAAAGAAGCAGCTCGGGCGTACTTTGCTTCGCGTCTCCCGGTCGCTATCGTCTGAAATATAATTAATTAAGAAGAAAGAGAGTGCATAAATCAGAGCGAGTTTTTCACTTAAAAACATGTTAATGTGGCTGCTCCAACGAGTGATACGCGCATCATTCGACACATTTTTTTCCCCTTATACTGGCATTAATACACAAGCTGATATGTTATTGTTGCATATCTTGTAACTTGAAAGACACAAATACTCAACTTTACTGAATCTCCTAGTGTGGTTTCACATACTTCCATTAATGCAAGTGAATTATTAAAAGATCGGGCGATGGACACGCAGTAAAATGGAAAAGCCAGTTTAAAATTAAATAAAATTACAAAACCATCAAGAACTTTAATTTTGGTATAGCAATAAAAAAAATGTCGGGTTTTCTTCGAATGCCGGAAACCACCATTACTTGTCAAGATTCTATTTCAAAGATAAAATCGTAATAAAGCATAACCATTACCGATACCGTACAGTTTCTTATATTTATACTTCTTTTTTACGTCAACTACAGCCGATACAGCGACAATCCTCATAAAATATTCAAATCTACTTCGGCGCCTTGAAGATACCCACTATCGACACACTATTTACTGCTATATCTAAATGCATCGACGACTATTTATACATACACACACAGCCATAAAACCAAGACCGGCTTAAACCTCAAAACCATCGAAAAACCGTTGACCCATCTTACCCTCTATATAATACCACCGCGGTTCTCTCACACGAAACTTCGCCAAAGCAGCAGCTGTCGCTCGCGCTTTTCTTTTTCCCTCTCGCACCCCTCGCTCTCATTAATTCCACATCAAACACGGCGCGTTCGCTCGCGCACATCGACTAAACAGATTAGAGCGCGCGCGCGGCTAGTCGAGTGCCTACCTACACAGACACACACGCCTTGTGTGTTTGCGCATGATGGTATATAGAAGAAGAATAGGCCCCCGGCGTCAAATATTTATAATATTTACCACGATTTCGCGCGAGCTTCTGTTGACTCGTAGGATGTCGCGGTGGATTTCGGGGAGGTGAGAGATTTATGGGCTGTATATAACGGTGTGGGTTTGTGGTTGGTTGGCTGGAAGTGTCTCAACGTTTTTTTTTCTATGTAGGTATTGTAAGACGATTGTTACGCTTTTCGTGGGCTTTGTATAATGATTGTTTGAGGACACAGAGCTTAGTGTACCTATACGCGAGTATATAGAATGAAAAAAAAAACGTAGTATAACTCGCGTACAAATATATTCAATTCAGAAACAGTGGGGTTTATGATATATACAAGAGGCGAACCGATTAAAAAGTACAAATCGAGATTCCTGAGTGTACACGAGCGATTAATATGCGCGCATATATATAGTAGCATTTCCGGTGTACGTACATATACACTCAAAGGCCAGTATATAAAAGTGTCGAAATCATTGTTACTGCGCGTGCGTACGCGCTCTCACGATCATCACCAAGTCAAATCGATGCGTGCCTCACGTGAACCGATTTGTTGCTTGTTTCCTGCGGGTTTGCTATATACGCCGTTGTATTATAGATATTAGCCTCATTGTCAATGCCAAAACTCGCGCGTCTCGTCGTTTCGCAAGCTCCCGAAATATATATATATCGCGTTATGTAAGTACCTATGTGTAAACTATTTTCTGCGCTGTTAGCTCGCGACGACGACGACGGTTTCTATTTGTTAGAGCGACAGACGCTCTTTGGTTCGGTGCGTATATATATGTGCGGCGAGTTTGGCAAGGTGAGCGACGAGATGATTTTTATCGTCGGATGATGTGTGTACAAGAATGTGCGGTCACAGGATTTTGAATTTCTTGACTATAGTGTAGGTACAACTTATAGCTACATCATGGTAGTATATTACACAGGAGTGTATTATAGTCGCTGGAGCTTGTTTTTAAATTAATTAAAAATATCTAATTTGAATACAAAGAGTATATATGTATATATTAAATGGTAATTCGGCGGAAGCATTTAAGATACTCGAAAAAAGCTAGTTCAATGATATACACGTATACATAAATCTACCGAAATATCGGAATAATGACCATACACATCAACCACCGCTCGCGCGTTCCCAAAAACGAAGAAAATTAACGAACTATACATCCCTGCGCAAAAAACAAAGTCCCCCTCTTCCCTTTCACATCCTCAACGCGCCGCCGAATTTCTTCGGTATAACTATTTCCTGCGGCGGCGCGATCACGAGGGCCGATAAAAGCGCGCAGAGATCGCGGAAACACAAAGGCCTAAACGACGAAGCGTGTTGCGCGCGCGGGGTCCCATAATTCAGAGCGCGCGCCTATGTAGGAGCGAGATGCGATCGGACGGTAGCGAGGACTGCAACTATATCACGCCGCGCGCGGTATGGGTGAGAGGGATGCCAATTGCTCGCGCGGACACCTTACCGAAAGGGGGGAGAGGGGAAGATAGCGGGAACTGGTTTTCGATCGAGTGTGTATAAGTATAGTCTTGGAGAGGAATATTGTTTCTTTGGTTGCGGAGGGATTGATATTGTGCCAGTGGAGCGAGGACGATTTTCGGTTGGTGCAGGTGATTGAATTAGCGATAAAGTTTATATAATACCGATCTTGAGAATATATACCCGCGCGATCGATAAACCACGCGCGTCTCGTATTATTTCCAGCACTCAATTACGACGGATGATGGCCGAATCTTCTTCTTTCTCCAAAGTAGCGCGTTATAAAAGTTTCGCGAACGTTATAATACCATACTTTGCACATAATATCGCGGCTCGTTAATCAGATATATCAGGGAACCGCGCTAATTACACTGCGCGCGTATATATGTAAAACCGGAATGCAGACTCTTCTCTCTATAGAAAGTATATAGGCACTTTTTTGAGTTGAGTATGCGTCGAACGTCGTCGCGTACACTTTGTATGTTAAGTGCGCGGAGGTCGCGCGACGGGTTATAAGTCGTGAGAGTGATGATGGATTTTTTGTTATTCGTTCCAGGCGAGCTTGAGTGCGAGGATTATCTTTTTCGAGTGCGGGTTATGGGATATTCAATTATTAGATGTTCTAATATAGATTTTTAATAGACGCGGGCTTGTTGATTGATTTGCTAAATAGAGCAACATAAATATATATTTACTAAGTTTAATGGATCTGATAATACATTAATTTTTAATACGAAAATTAACAGTCTCTGATTACAATTTGTATAAGTATACGCGGTACCTTGAGCCACAGCGTCGCTGCTTTCCCAACCATCACTCGGCAACAATTCCACTTTAATTACCACTAAAAATAAACATTACCCGGCCAATAAACACACCATCCTCTCTCTCTCAATCCCAAAACACTCATCTACAAATTACTATTCCAAACACACTGTAGACACCGTATCTCACTCAACCTCTCCGCTTAAAAATAACTCCTATATACTCTCGGCTCATAATCCCGCGGGACTGTCGCGCGCGCGATGATCTTTTAGGTGCCGCCGCCGACGGCCGAAGAAGAAAAAATGAAAATCGTAAGCGCTTCCTGATTCCTCTATGCGCGCGTATAAATATATACACGCACACGTGGATGCGTATAAGTGTACTGTTGGGAAAAGCGCGTGTTATGTACCGTTAATAGGTGGCCGGAAGAGATCATGTGTGGGAAAGGTTTGATTTTTTGTTGTTTTCTTCTTTTTTTTGGGAGGTTGTAAAGTTCTTATATTTGCGTTATATAATTATTATATAGGCATGAATTTTTTAGCGCGATTTAAGAGCCGATCTCGAGCACTTAGAGCAGCGCTATACCGATAAACTTCTATATTTATGTAGGATCGGTAGTAAATGTAACGATTATAGCATGCGCGCGTGTCGTAAAACATTACTACGGGGAAACGCGCATATTTTCTCGAATGGGATAAAAACGCGGGGAGGGATTTCGAGCAAACGATTGAACTCATTATACATCGCTTCCAAGACGAGAGATGATCGATTGATACTTATAAGCGCCGACCGAGTTCGCGATATAACAATAATTCGCGCCCCCTACTATTTTCGCGTACCTTATACGCTCTGACTCATTTGATTTGAGGTCGCGCATTAATACTGCATTGTTGTGGCGATTCTTTTGCCGTCCTTTTCTTTCCAGCTATATTGCCGAATTATTATTAACTCTGATTGGCTCTGTATAGCGAAATAAAAGTGACCCGATAACATCGATAATTCTTATATATAAATAGGGAGGTGCTTCGTTAAGATTCGTCCCTATAGCTATGCGCGTTTTTGTCAGAATAGTTGGCGGTTGGTGATGAGGCACGTGTTGGATTAACAATGCATAGGAGGATGAATTTACAAGATCGGTCGTAAAATTTATAACGCCGGCATTAATTTTGATGCGAATCTTGTTTGTAAAGTATAAACGATGTATTTTCATCAACGTGTCTAGTGAGTCACGTTCAATTATTCCTATATATTATCCATTAATACCGATACAATATTCATATTACGTATAGCGTAGTTTCATCATCATCATATTAAGCACACATATATCGCGGTAGCTAAAGCCATTAACTTAACGAGCCGAGAAAATTGGCTACCGAATATACCCCAAGCAGCGACAAAAAGCGTAGATCCCACATTCCTAATTAATTCGAAAGTCAAAAATCAGCAATATAACCCATCAATTTCTACCGATACCTCGCGTCACGTCTAATTTTAGACCTCTCTCGGCCAAAAAACACGGGGCAACTATACATTTGAATATTCATTTTACCCTACCGGCACAACTATATAAATGAAGCCGTAAATGCGCGGAATCCTCGTTACGATAAAGCGGCCGTGTAATTATTATTATTGCGCGGCGAGTGCAATAATTTTTGCTCGCGCCCGATGATGATGATGCTATCGCTGGCAATTACGTCGAATGGATTATATTAGTTTCTAGCTCTAGCGCGGATGATGATTTTTGCGGAATTACACGTTCGTTGAGATGGCGTATATATATGTAGACGCATTAGCATAGCGAGCGTAAAAAGCGTTGTAGCGATTACGGCCATTCGAATGCACTCGCGTATATCCGTATATATAGCGAGATCTAGCTACTGTTGCTTTTAATTGAAGACACACGTGTGCACGCGCGCGCGTCGCGATGCTAATTCCGCGTGTGTTTGATTTTTTCTGGAAGTTTTTTTTTAATTCGAAACAAGTTGGCGATCGCTGATTAAAGAGTCGCTCTATGTGTGTGTCTCTCGTGAGAAAGTCGCACGATTGTCCCGAGCCTTGAAATATACGCGTATATGTACGATTTTTCACGCCGCAGAAGTTATTTGTTTGTTTCAGGATTCCGCGTCGCGTGTGTCTTGAGATTATAACATATTGTCTCGAGCATCATCGAGAAAACATCGTTGTTACGTAACTATATATAGCTTCGTAAGATATTCCGATAATTCTCGTAGCTCCTCGAATTAATTACATCACCCGAAAAAAAGAAAATAAAATCGATCGAAAATAAGCTCAACCTACGCGCGTGTACATTCCACGAGGGACATTAGAAGCCCGTACACATACAACCGGCCCAATAAATTCCGCGCGCGATACTTTTTCTCCACTCCGCACTCACAAACGTGTATGATACACATATACACACACAGTAGCACAACGAGTCGGATATGTGTGTATAATTAGTCGCGCTCGCGGTTTTGCCTTTGGCGCGTCTCGCACATACGTAATAAGGCCGTGTAGTATGTGTAGCCGGCTACCTATTTAAGGACAGGCTCGCGAGCGCGCATGCGCGGCGAAAAAGTTATAATATACGCCGGGGCGCGGATGATCGATGGGGCATCGATCATCGGAATATAAGGCGCGAGGGGTAAAAAAGTTGTTGGTACTGCTGTATATACACAGCGCACGCGCACACCTGCCTATACTACTGGGCTCTCGCGTATACATATATATACATCGTCGCGAGATTTATCGCTGATTATAGGATCGCGAGCGGGATTTTTAGGCGCGTTTTTGAGAGAGAGGTATAGGTATGCGCGATTTGCGCGACGATTTGTCATTTTTCATCGGCCCCGGGGATAAATCAGGCGCAGAACGTGCGGAATGAAGAAGAAGGCGGTGAATGTGTTATTGAGGTTCGTTAAGTTCGATCGATGGTTGTGTTATTTCTTTTTTTTTTTAGAGGAGGCTTTTAATGAGAGGATTTTATAGGACACGTATATGATTTGTATATACTTATCTTTCTGTGTGTTACCGGTGATAAGCGAAGGAATTGATTCATTAAATTTATTATTACGGAAACATAAATGCTTACAAATATAATATTTATTATATTATTTTTATTCTATCGCTAAGAGGCTCGTAAAAATTAATGAAAAATATTAGTTTACGAGCAGCTATATATTTATGCTTAGGCGTAATTCAATACTGTGCACGCAAAAACAAATGCGTTTTTGACGAGAAACAGTTGTTTTTATCGCGCTTTAGCTTCCTGCTATACTTAAAGCTGATAAATTATATATATACTTGTACACTTATATATTTAATTGTTCTGTTAAAGTAGCGTAAACATCGTTTTAAAAAAGAAAAAACAGACAGTTCTAAAGTACAAAAGTAGAACACACAGTATATAGAAGTCGTTGTTAATTTATATTTCAAGCGACGTTTTAACAAGGAAAATATAATTTTTATTGTTTCTTTCACGAAGGAAAACTTCTATACAATAGTAAAAAAAGAAACAATGTACCACGAAAAATCATCATCCCCGATTTTCACATCAGAAACTTCCCCCGGACACGCGTGTGAACATCCCGAAAACCTCATAACCATCGCGCGAAAACCTCGCCCTCGAAAATCTCGGGTCGCGCGCAAACAAGCCGCTCTCTCGCTCTCCTTATCGCATTAGTATATGTATTGTAGAGGAAAAACCGCATTAGCCTATATCCTCTTTCACGCTCGCGTCGTGTATATATATATGCGGCACATATATGGACACAGATGCGCGCTGTTTGCGCCGGTCGGGGCATTTGTCACGCGTGTAGAGGCCCGGCCGAGTAAATATTGACTGCCAAGGGCCCCATATATATATCTACGGATTGATGGACCAAACGCTCGCGCGCGTGTGTGTGCATAGGTCCGTTCCGCTCACTTATACGCGCCAGCGCCGTTATAATCCGGCCCGCCGAGAGAGTAGGTTTATGCAGTCGCACACGCGGATGTGTGTCCTTTTTTTTGTTGAGAAGCACGAGGACGACGATGACTATGACGATGATGATGATTGTAAAATGAGGGGTGGAAGCATATGTCGAGCTGCGTTGTATAATATAGGGTTCGCGCGTGGATGATCTGGTTATAGGTCGGTATTGTATGCGCAGTGATTTTACGATTATATATTTGTTTGATGTGGTTCGGGATGTACAATATTATATTATTGTGCTCCGTTGTTGGGGTTTATTAGATACAGAGGTACACAAAGGCGGGAGAGTTTACCCGTGAGATGTCGTCATACAAGAGAAATGAAACAGTTTTTATATATAATGTCTCATAACGCGCGCGGCCCGAAAAGCATGCATAGGTATATATTATAAACTCGACTAATCGTATCGAATGTTCCACTTCCTACTTGGAAGAAAAAAGTTGAACATTCCCGCGCAACAATGTACTTATATACCGCGCCAGCAATCGCTTCTATATTTAATAAATAACCCCGCGCGAACACGATACATATATTATATATATATGAAAGAAACAGCGTACACAGCTGTATACAGGTTTTAAAATATAATTCTCTCCCTCTCGCTAGCGCGAGATACGATCAAAGTCGACTCACCGGACACGCCGTCTCTCCGTTACACGTTATATTGTATTATACACACAGCACTCAGAGATATTATACTTGCTTGCGCGTGCGCGAGTGTTTACGAAAATATCAGATACAAAGTTTCGGCTGTATATATGTATATGTATATCTCACTCACTCTTTCGCGAAGTTAAATAAACCTGTGCTAGCTAGCGATATCACGGAGGGCTGCACCGACTCTCTTATAATCCGACACCGCCACTTCCTCGTTGATAGCGAGTACAGACTAAACGCGCCCGTTACAATGGCGCGACTTATCTTCTTCTTCTCCTTCGAGTCATCCGAGTATGGTATATTATATATACATAAACGCATGACACTTTGTCTCTCGCTCCGGCGTTGATTGGCGACTCGCGAATCAACGCGACTATTAATAAAGACTCTCAATTACTTACACCGAATATGCAACGTTTTATATATATATTATATATACTCGTGCTGAGAGTAGGAGTGTGTTAGTATATATTCAAAATGGAGGAGAGAGGCTGCGAAACTCGAGCGCACTTTATACGCACCGGAAGTCTCGGGACTCGGATCGCTGGAATTATTGTCAACAGTCGCGTATATGTATTAGGTATACATTGTTCGGCGAGCTCGGAGGTGATGTGTGTGGGCAAGGGGTGTACGGTGTCTCTCAATTGCCACCAGTGTATAATATACTTTCGGTTTGAGATTGAATTCAGTTTCTATAGATTTTGAAGTGCACAGAACTTTGCCATTGATGTTTAATTATTAATTAAACTGACCTCCTCCCCCACCGGTATTTGGGTTTCAGTCCATTTTAAATGATTCACTGTTAAAAATGAATTAAAATATAAGAAACTTTTAAGTTACAAATGTTACTAAATTTTAAGAATAATGTAACTGAACATAATTTAATATACAAATACACTACTAAAATTTCGGCAAAAGTATAAATTAATGCCAAATTAGAAATTTGATTTTTCCCGCCATATACGTGCCGTCGGTCAGAGTCTACTTCGCACGCGGCCGCTAGGCGGCGTACCTTCCCCCTTTGATCTCACATACCTAAGTAAGCCGGTCCGAGGGGATATAGGAAGGTATCACCGACCACCCCGGCAGGTTTTATAACTCGAAAATATTACGATTAGAAAATGTCGAGTTATTTTCAAGACAAGACAAGATTCTTGACACTACAATCTTCATATTGTATCGAAAACTGTATATAAATATTGTGGCAAGGCAATACAATATCAAGATTAATCTTGCTATATCGTACAGTCCTAGTTTTATAATTGAACTTCTGATGTGTGAAAAAACTATACTAAAAATTTCACCAACCTACAATATTATTATTTTCCCTAAATGCAAGGTGCAAGTTGCAAGCTGGAATCGCAGCCGCGCATCTTGTCTACGTTGCTAAACCCGAATTTCGCCATTTCACATAATATTAAGACCGGAAGGACCGCGCGAGATTACGTCCGCTCACCGCGCTGTACATATATATATCGCAGCACTGGTGGTGTGGCGCGCGAGGGCGGATCCGCGTCAGCGTTATATCGGGTGGCGTCCATTCAGCGAAAGCGTACGCGATGCACGTATACACAGACAGACAGATACAGAGGCCGCGGGTGGAAGGCCGTCATACTCGCGAGAGTTTGCCGGTGAAAAATTTTATGATGCGACTGTGGTTGGAACAAGTGGCAGGTAGAAGAAGAGTCGAGTACACATAAAAAAATAGTATTTTTCATGGTTAGAAATTGTGGGTAAACGTTTGGTTATAATAATGAATTTATTTCGTGGAAAATAATTATAAGTTATATATAGCACAGTTGAATTTACTTCTAAACACTTTACGATAAACTATACTTAGTAATGAAAAAAGACACGCTTGTAAGGGGACCCCGAGATACAAGAACCCGCACGACGATCAGCTCGAGTCCCGGTCATTCATAATTTTTGCCTCTGCTATAGCTGCGTCGCTCTCGTCAATGGGCCGACGGGCCGCGCTATGCACACGGGGTGTAGGTATAGCACAACGACGGAGCGTTTAGGCGCGAACACGTGTACCACGCCCTGAACACTCACGGAATGTGCGCGAGCCATACGTCCAGATGCATAATGGAGCTCGGTGTATAGAGTGGGTTACGGGCGAGAGAGCTGAGAGAGGGCCTAATGAGTTCTATATCGCCTGTAGTATACTATGCGTGGGTATATAGAGAATTTTTGGCTGGTTTTAATTGGCCTCGAGAGTTATAGCGTCGTTAGGAAAGTAACTGTGATTAATTTTTACGGATTTTAAATTTGTCGCGTGCGGTGGTTTGCAAAATTTTGCACGCAGGAGTGGGAAATTTAAATGCAAATATACGTGAAACGTGTAAATTATAGTATATATATATTCGCGGTTATAACGCTGATTGCGTGTATGCCGACTCAGTATGCATATAATATACGGCAATACTCGAGGCTTCAATTAAGAGATTTTTCTTTTCCTTCAAGCCTCCTGTATGTGTATTGCGCTTTTTTTTATCGCGCGAAATTAAACGCGCTTTACATGTATACTTCGCAGCGGATGGCATTCTTCATCGTATACGCGAATTAGCGCTACGGCGCGTGTTACACTCGCACTTTGACGGATAATACCAAAGTACTTACTGACTTTTTTCTTTTAATTATCAAGTGTGCGTATATTTATCGCCAAGTGCTTTCGAATCGCTTGATATAATTAATCTACTTTAATACAGTTGCGCGCGGCTTTTTGAACGCGGCGCACACATACACTCACACACCTCTTATCTAAAATGTATGGCATATTTTCTAGAAATGTACAGTTTGTTCTTGGCGCATTTAATTTCAATTATATGATAATCGAGTTCAATGTAACTTTACACTTGATACATAAATATCACGGGGTGGGGATTCGAGTTTGAATTTTAAAATTTCATATGTATATCTGTATACACGCTGTTCTCGCGTGTGAGGAGGAAAAAATATATATACGCAGAGAGAGAGAACTCGAATCTCTCGTGGAGAACTTCCTACTATACTTATTATACACACGTTCTACTCCTGAATAACTGAAATTTAAAATGATACCGTAAACAATGTTCGTATATATATGTATATTTCAAGACTTAGTATAAAAAAGCAATAATACCTAAAAAATCTAATCTAAATAGAACTTTCACATAATGTTTCAGCTTGAAAAATCAATCTAAAACCCTGAGCACACCACCGCGCCATCCATCGCTGAATTTCACACAGTCCGGCGGCGGCGCGGTTGCGCGATACGAGAGGCAGACACCCGTGGCGCGCGAAATTCTCATCCCCGGGAAAAGGCGTGTGCTCGGCTCTCGCGCGCGCACATATACAGCGCTCTTGCGCAAATCCGAGAGCAGATAAGAGAGAGAGAGACGAGATCGCCGAGGCAGTTAAGGATATGGAATAGCCTACTTCTATAGCTGAGCGAGCGAGCGCGTCCAAGACGGGAGGAAAATATAAGGGGATTTCTCGTTAGTTTTGCCGTTTTCAGATCTAAACTGGATTCGTTTTGTTTGTCTGTTTATACGTGGATTTTTAATTGTCGATAATTTTTTTCTTTTTTTTCAAGCTTTGCTGTGTCGCGATTTCTATATTTATTCTGTAGATATATATATACGGTTTAATATTATCGTGCCGAAAGTATATAATCTTTCTCATCGAAGCAGCACACACATATTTGCCTTTTTAAAAAGAAAAAATATATCTCTATAGATACGCATCGCGATATTTTTCGTTATATATATATATGCTGAAATATAAATGTAGGACGAAATATTTGAACAAGAGATAAGACACGGGCGAGCGGTGTTAGAACTAAAATCTGGGCTATTGTAGATCCTTGAACGGTTTTCTCAACGCGTGTCCATTGCAATAAAGCTGTGCACGCACGCGCGTTTCGACAGCCACGTGTGTGTGTATATATATCCGTCGTTTTAGTTGCGACTCGCGAATTAATTGGGAAGCCCATTAGACCAAAACATTCGCAATGCACCGGCCTAGATTCGCCCGAGACGATGTCAAGTGCGCACTGATATCTCAAAAGCTATCTTTCTCTGCGGCCTTTGTGGGATTTCAATTATTTCAGTTTCACTAGAAATTAGTGCTATGTGTTGCGGTGTGGTAATGGCGTTTATGAGTTTTCGATTAACTGAGAACAAAATTTATTTTTAGGAAACTTTGAAAATATAGTTGGCAGAAAAAAAATCTCGACAAAACTGGTATATATCGGTTCGGAAATAAAGCTATGTGCATTCCAGCATCTTTCCCGCTATCATTGCTAATAACCGCGCGCCATTTCGAGCAAATATATACGCGTCAGGAATTTTTAATTGACGTATTTCTCTTCCGCGGGAGCGGATGTGTTTTGCTGAATGAAAGGGATCCATTAAACCGTAGCGCGCGCTCGCGGGACGATAGCGAGAAATATAACCGCGAATGAATGGAAACCTTATCATTTACAGTCCATTAATAACAGGATACGGGGCTAATAAAAATATCGCTCGATCGCATATATACGGGGGGAATATTAGATTTGCCTTCATCAGCGGCCAACAGCATTTTCCGCGTAAAATTAAAAGCGCGACCGTCGCCCCGATCAAATTCGGCGTATAACATACAAGAGAGAAACGGATCGACGTGGTTACAATAACCGGAAGCCGATAATTAAATCGAGCTCCATGCGAATTATATATATCGGCGTACCGAAGAGTGCCGAAAAGCTAACATTAGATGAATTTTTAATATATGTAGCGTTCATGAAAGATACTATAATCGGCCGTGTAATGGTGACTGATGCCGGCGCGAGCATTAATATTGCATGCGATGAAAACAGTGCAATTTGCGCGCTATTTTTGATATATATGAGAGAGGCGCGCGAGCGATGATAAATTGATAAAGGCGGCTTGTGAACGCGGATACGTCGTGTATAATTGAGTCGCGCGCGTAGCGCTGAAAATTGAATGCGATGTAAGGGAAATTATTGGGAGTGCGATTGAATTTTTATGATTGCCTATAAGGTGGGACAGTTTCAGCGTCGGAGATTATAAATCGACGAAAAATACGACGCTCGTGTATTTCTTTTTTTTTTTTAGGAAAAGAGAGAATATGCAGGTTTAAACTTTGCGCGCCGGCAACATCGATAGCGCTTTTAGATAGCACAAAAAAAGAAACATCGAATAATCGAAAAATTTATATACATATAACACAAAAATATTCTTTTTCGCAGCTCGCAACCTATATACGTGTTTCACAGCTTATTTCCAGCGCCAAATATATATAAACATATTTTAAGCCGCTAAAATACATGTTTTCACCATACATAATATTTCTCCCAAATCCACGATATAACTTAACTCCACGACAATTTCCTGCTTATCAATCATCACACGCATATACCATCCTATTTCCGTACCGACTACAATACCCTCTCAAAATACCCATAGAACCAAGAGAAAAAAAACGCCTAGCGCACGAAAGGAGTGAACACCGCGTGTGTGTATATCAGTCTCGATTAAGATGCGCGCGTGCTCGCGGGTGGATTAACTCGATGGATTGACTCTCCCTCACGCCCGCCTGGCTAAATTTACGAGCGACACGGCATTTATTCATAAAAATCTAAAAATAACACGAGAGCGGAACCCTTCGTCGGCCGCGTCATATTTTACTTTGACAAATATCGCGGCACCTTCCACTGCCGCGCGTTTTCACACTCGAGGTTTTTGTCGACTATACGCGCCGTGTCGTTGCCTATTTTTCGCCAATTTTTATTATCGCTCGTTCGAGCCCTCCACCCATCGTTATATTGCGCGCTTTGTTATTGCGGTCTAGCGTGATGAATCGTAATTTTGGGGGGCTACTACTGCGCCATTTCTTTTCCTTCTCTTTTCGGCCGATGGAAAATCGGGAAGGAGAGAGAGACGTCGCTATATAATATAGCGGAAAGTTTTTACTGCGAGTGCTGGATCTGATGTATGTGTAAATTTATTTTTTATTTCATGATAAAAAAGGCACTTTGTAATTAGGGTAATAGATATACACTTAAGCTGTCATTTTCTCAGCTTTTTTTTGTCGCCGCTGGCTTTATTAAGCGTCCCGAAGTACTTGTAAAAAAAAAACTCCTTTCGAATTTTTTAAACACTCTGCGCGTGGTGTGTGGATCGGCCGATAACGTGCAGCTCACGAGCTCACTTTAAACATTGATGTTTTTGGCACGAAATAAAGGCCTTATCTCGGCAATTAATCTGTACACGTATACCGATAAAGTTTGTTGTAAAGAAAATTTTCACCTCGCCATCGCACACGCGTATAAAAGAAAGCTCCGCCTGTTTCATACATACCAGTAAAACACTGTGTAACAGCTCCACCTTAGCCGAAATTCATACACACATATATTCGGAAAAAGCCATAATTAGTGGACAAAACGTTCAATCCGAATTTTTTCCGCGAAACTTTTCGATCGCTCGCCGCACACGCGTTGCGTCAGCGATGTAGCGGAGCGCGCGGCGGGCAAGACCGGTTTATCGCGCGTAAATTATTGTCGCCTTTCAAAATATCAATTTGCGCCAGTGTCTATTACACGAGTATCGGGGCGTAATGGCGAGAGAGAGAGACGCGCGCGAAATGAAATGCAGATAGACGCAGCTCGTCGACGTTGATTTACGAGGACCTCGAGAGAGCTCTTTTTTCTCTCGTATAATAACGAACGGATGCGCGCGCGATTTTCATTAATTATTGACGCTCCGGTCGATCATATTCAATTCAGCCTTTTTCATTACGTATAATACGAAATGCGGTTTACACGCGCGACCGATAACACGCCCTTTTGTTTTCGTCGATGGTTATTTTTCTTTTTTCATCCCACTCTTTCTCTTCCTCTCTATCGATGTGCAAGTATACTTACAACACACACGCACGCATTACGCGCTCGTGGTTACGTTGTGAAAGGTATATATAATTGTTGCCGGTAAGTGGTTGTTAATACGTTGTTTTAATTCTTTTAAAGCCTTGTTCTACTTTTAATTTATTGCGCGTACTTAAGATAAGGCGAATATTTAACGCATTCATTATTCAGTGCGCGATGTGTGTATATTGGCCGCTCGTATCTCCATCACACAGCAGAACCGCGCGCAAGCGAGCGAGCATTGTACGCTGCTCGTGAGGCACGCACATACATACGCGAGTTTTCATAAACACATAGCGGAAATCAATTTCCATTAGTTCGAATGACGTATTTATTATCACGGACCGGGCAGTTAATTAAAATTTATTTTTCGCCGCCTGATCGCGACCAAACAATTTGTATTGATACGCCGCGCGAGTGCGCTCGAGTTCTATATAACGATTGCTGGAGCTCGCGCTTATAAAGTATAAACGAAACTTGTGTATATGTGTATGCTGCGATGAGAGAAATAATTATATATAAGAAATTGAGGGTAAATATATATATTTAATATTGGAAATTAGTGATTATTAATCGCTCGTCAATCCGAGTCGTGCCGTTGCAGCGTTTTAATTAACCGTCGATTATCTGCACTTTTAAATATAAAACCTATCAGATGTAATTCCTCAGCTTTCGATCCTATATACAATCAATCTAAATCATTGTCAAAAGATCCGTAAAAGGACTTCTATCAAGCTCCGAAAAGAGAAAAACTTCGGGACGCGAGATTTATACACGCCAATTACAAACGGCTTTCCAAGAAAACCACAACTACACGTATCCGACAACCGCGCTAAAGCACTTCGCCGGATAGTGCGATCATCGCACGCGTGCAGTGCGTAACCCAGCGCCATATTTCTCTCTCGTGCCCGCACGCGAGGATCGCCAACTGTGTATAGGATACTCGGCCCGGCACAAAATTCGCACCTCGTCGTCGTCCGATCTATATAAATTCGGCCCCCGCTATAACAAATTGCTCAATATCGAACTGAGCGCGACGACGCTTTCTCGCCGCACCTATATAGCTATGTGTGTGTGCAACACGTACGAGACACGTGGTAATACACATACACACACGTATATACATATAAGTATATCCTTAAAGGTCTGCCAGGTTTTCTTTGCGCAATAACAGCGCGACGCGACAATTCGTGTCATTAGGCTATACCCTTGATTTACAGCCGGTAAAAATCTGTTCTTGTCGCCTCCGTTTATAATTCGGCCGTTCGCGTTTCTATATCTCCTCCCCTCTCTCCTGTATCGATACTCGCACAGAAACGTACTCCACTTCTCTATTTCGCGTTTCGCAATGGCGATTGTCATACACGCGCGCTCTGTGTGTCGCCTATTTTTGCACTCGAGATCGACAAGACGCCGTGTATGTCTACACACTATATACGCGCGTACACGTTATATGCTGCTATTATTATTGCGCGGTGGCGATTTTTCGCGCTTTGATTTACGCCAGTGGCATTGTCGAGAGCGCGATTATTTTTGCACTCGCGAAGAACGCCTCCGACAATTTATGGATGCAGCGCGTGAGTGCCGATTTTATTGCACGGAACATGCTGCAGTTGCTGTAGGTATATGGGTTTCGAGAGAGAGAGAGAGAAGACGAATGGAATTGGTTTTGAGTTTCGCGAGCTGTGAAAAGGAGCGATGAATTATGGGTGAGAGAAATGTGCAGGCACGTATATATGCGTCGTGTATGTACAGATGCGAGATTAAATTTTTAGCGATGATTGACGCACGGCTGTATGTGTAAGGTTGAAACGAGAGGTGACAATGGTGTAAGCGAGTAGGTTGAATTGTCAGTGGAGCATCAATTAAATGTAGTAAAAATAAAGCTGCGAGATGCGGTGTCGTAAACGCGCGCATCTGTAACAATGAAACAAGATCGTACGGTTTTAGTCTTGTCGAAGGCCAAGCGAGAATAAATGCACGAGACGGTAATTGACAGTGTTGAAGAATTCAACGATATAGGACGACGTTTACTGAAAGAATCTGGGGCTTCGTTATAATATATGATAGATTAAAAACACTCGATCCCACTTAATTTCCGACAAAACTGACTGTTATAACCGCACCGAAAACTTCCCAAAACACACTGCTATTTAAAGAAAGAACTCTCGACGCAA
This sequence comes from Torymus auratus, assembly GCA_900474315.1. Lineage (NCBI taxonomy): Eukaryota > Metazoa > Arthropoda > Insecta > Hymenoptera > Torymidae > Torymus > Torymus auratus. The sequence continues at coordinate 45,579 of UXGD01000423.1, forward strand.
CCCCGAGACGTCTCGCTCTGCACACATACACACAGTCAGCCTGCAATTCCCAGGAGACAAGCCACGAAAAACTTTTGGAAAGCCTCGCAGTTCCCCATAATTTTTCTCTCTCTCTCTCTCCTTTCCACTTCTCCCGTATCTTTCTCCCTCACACAGACACACATACACATGCTCCTTCCGCTATACACTTTCACCTCTCGGGGATTGAGTAACGTCTGCGCGCGGGGATCCTCGCAAAATGGTCGTACATGTGAGTGTGTGCACGTATGTATGTGAGCGAGCGCGCGTACACCTCTCTCTCTCGTATAAATTTGCACGGGGGTAAAGTCGATCGACGCGCGAGAGCCGACACTCGCACACATATACACTGCAGTCCTTCGACGACAACGACGACGGCGTTTTGTAGGTACACGTAGCAGCAGCAGCCGCCGCTGCCGTTTGGAAATTCGCGACTTATATTGGAATATATCGCGCTCGATTTGTACCGGAGAAATTGCGAGCGAGTGTTTCGCGGTTTGGTTAGAGGGGATCGTGGAGTTTGAGAATTGTTTTTGTGCAAGTGTTGCGGTTTCTGTCATTTGAGATGATTGAAAAGTGCATTTGAATGAAGTTTAGAAATAAGATGAAATAGTTGTATGATGATGAAAAAATATATTTGTCTTGCTTGATTTTTGTATAGAAAACACTGTGAATTTTATAGAGTTTGAACTCTTCTGCTCCAAAATGAATTTCGGAGTCGAACTGTTCGTGAATTATTATATGGCTCCCGTTTAACTTAAACTACAAAGTATTGTCATTGACAAAGACTGTATATGACAAATAAATATAATTCTGTTGAGTAATTATCGTTTTACTTATAGTATGCGATATCGTAATGGTTGCACGTCAACTTCAATTATATTATAAGAATCATTAAAAGTTTTTGCTAAAAACAATTTCAAAACATCAGCTGATAAATTAGTCTTATCATCCCATTCATATTTAACTAGCTACGCTCGCTAGAAACATAAAAAAAAATATTAATCTACAGTTTGCACAACGTTTCATGGCACAAAAATGTTAGCTTTTGCTTCTCAACCGTCGCTAAGTTATCAATGAAAAAAACACATTATTTCTTTCCGGATTCCCTCTCTCAACCATGATTCCCTACTGCCCTAAACATCCTCACTCTCCCATGATGAAAAAATCCTTGCACACATCATTGTCTATCAATAAAAAAAAAGATCATCGGGGAAAGGAAAGAATCAGCCGGCGCGGCGACAACTCACCTGCAAATTTGGCGATCCTCTGAAGGAGAACTGTGACATGATGCGTCGGCCGCGTGAGGGCCGAGATGCCGATGCTCGGGGCGAGACCCGCGCACCTACGACGACGCTATCATCGTCGTCTCGTCATCATCGTCGTCCTCCTGCCCTTCGTCCACATGCGCACATACGTGTACTATACTCGCCGCCCGCGTCTCGCACACACACTCACGCGAGAGAGCGCGCGTGGGCGTGTGTATGTATATTGCACACCGAGATAGAGAGAGAGAGGGCTAAAGCGTATAGTACGATTTGGCGAGCACGCACGCGCGCCCGCGCTCTTACACACGCACCTCACACGCGTGGATTTCGATAATCATCGAGAGAGACAGATATAGAGATAGGAGAATAGGAGAAGCCTGCGTGTATGTATGTCCGAGTTCGAGCGTAGTAGCGCGAGTAAGATCGGTATGCACTGTCGTCAGAACAATCCGGAAGCACTCCTCATTACGAGAAAATGTAAGAGGAGGCGAGGGACAACTGTCGCTTTATAGTAGCACTCTCACTTGGCTCTTCTTCTCACACGATACATCATTCGGGGGCGTTATCACCAGTCTCTCGACTGAACGTACCTTTCTCCACTTTATTCAATAACAATATCCCACGCAGTCTCGAGCGACCTTGAATTTCCACTATGTCTCGTCGTCTAATGACAGTCACTGTTCAGCACCGATCAATTTTTTTCTCAACAAAAAAAACCAACAATTTTTTTTCCTCTTCCAGAAGAAAACCAACAACTCAAACTTCAAACACTTTCACAGAGTATACTCCGACGTTCGCGCGGCGAGAAAAAATAGGCAACTGCGCACGTCGGGCGTAGTCAATAGCAGTCTTCTTCGCCTTTCTCGTGTCCGTGTGTGCACAACAATATTCGCGGCCGCGTTAAAAGTGCGCGCGGGCGCGTGCAGCGCAGAGTATAGACGACAGCCAGCCTACGCGGCACAGCACACAACAGCGGCAGCGGCACAGCAGCAGCAGCAGCACAGCAGCAGCAGCGGCCAGATCTCCGATCGGCGCGCCAGCTATGATCGGTCACGACTATCGTCCTCCGAAACGTCGTTTCTTTTCGACGGAATCCAGTCCGGTCTCTCGCTCTTTCTCTCTCTTCTTTCCGTGTACACGCGGCGGCGCTGTACGTGTGTGCGCGCGCGCGTGAGCGCGAGAGAGATAGAGACGGCGGCGGGAGCGGAGTGGTGGCGGGTGGGGAAGGGGGAGCGAGCGAGCGAGCGAGCGAGCAAAAAGCAGGAGCGCGCAGTGGGGCTGCGAGCGAGTGGCGCCCGCGTGAGAGCGAGACAGAGCGATACGCCGCCGATGGCCGAGGGTGGGGATGAATGCTCGCGCGTGTGTGCCCGTGTGTGAGCGCTCTCGCTCGGGTCGTGTGAGTCTGTCGCGCCGGTGTGTAGGGAGGAGAGAACGTCGACTACGACGACGACACGACGAGAGTGGTGGAGGTTGAAAACGTGCGCACGCTCTGCTTCTCTCCTCTCGGCACTGCTTTGCTTCGTTATTCGCTTTCTGTCCTCTTCTCGCGCCTACCTACAGTGAAATACACGTACGAGGTGATAGGTCTTCGTCCACTTCTTCTATGTGGCGCTAGATTTTCAAAGGAGCACCCCGTATGAATGCACCCTGTGCGATTAGTAGTAACAGTCGATAAGAGCGGGGTGGTGGTGGGTGACGTCGGACACGTGTGCGGCTGCCAGAGCAGAAGACGTTGTATGTTGGGTTGGCTAGCGCATGCGAAGATTTCGGGAGTTGGCCGCCGTATCGTACTCCGGCCAGTACTACTGCAAGCGCGTACACGCGCATCGATAAGAGACGCACACTCGCGTGCAATGGGTGCACGACACGATTTGCACACAACAGCGAGAGAGAGACAGATGAGACTCTCAGTGTTGGGCGCCAAGTACAAACTGGCGTGGAAGCTCGGTTCTCGACCGTGGCGCGGCAGCGTGTAACGCGGTGGCAGTCTCGCGCTCCTTTTCCCTCTCTCTCTCACTCTCTCTCTCTCTCATGCTCTTTCTCTGTCCAGTAGCAGCTATACACAGCTCTCCGTCCCTTTCTTTCCTGCGCCCGCCTAAGCCCCCGCGGGAGTGCGAGAAAGAGAGAGAGAGAGAGAGAGAGAGAGAGAGAGAGAGAGAAGAGAGCGCGACTTCGCGCGCGCGCTGCTGCTGACTACTACTACTCCCTCCCCACCCCAGAGAATTCTCGCGCGCTCGCTCTCTCTCCTTTTTTTCTGAACGTGCCGAGGGGCGGCACACGGCGGGTAATCGCTCGACCGCTGCTGCTGCTGTGCTGTGTCGAGCCGCGGTATGTTCCACCAGTCTTCCTTCCTCCTCTTGCTCTATCTCTGTCTATCTCTTTCTCTTCCCCCCTCCCCTCCTGCTTTATACCCGTATGCCCACGCGCGACCATGCGATTCCTGTCACGTACGTGTGTGCGCTCTCTCGCTCTCCCGCTCTTCGAGAGTGTACAGCGCACACGCAAGTTGCACACAGTGTACGAACGATGACCGTTGATAGTCGCTGAACGAGCCGACAGATCGGAGGTGCCGTGGTTTAGTGTATGTGTATGTATAGTATATGTGAGCAAGAGAAGGAGCGTAGATCGTAGAGCTAAAATATATGTGTGAGAGAAGGAAGAACGGATCTATCCATCTTCGTCGACCGATGGTGGTGGTGGCAATTGTCGCCGTGGTTCTTTTCCTTCCCGGGAAAAGGGGCCGATTTTTGCGAGGCGGTTTGTTGTACTCTCGCTCTGCCGCTCTCCCCACTCCTCACGGGCGCTCTCTTACCCCGAGTGGGAGGGTCCACACGGGGGCGTGGAGGGGGAGCGTTGGGCGCCACCTCTCTTTCATTCTTTCTCTGTCATGCTACCTATACTGCCGTGCGCTACCTCTCGTCGTTGTCGTCGTCGTCGTCGTTGTAGCGGCTTCTCCTCCGCGGCAGCAGCGGAGATATCGCCGCACAGAGTGAACGAGGCGGTTAGCACCGGCAAACGCGATAATAAAATACGCGAGAGCTTGTATCTCTGTCGCTCTCTTGGTCGTGCCTTCTCTCTTTCCCTTCGTTGGAAAGCGAGTTTTCGCGCCCCACCCCTGCTGCCTTTTTCTTACCGCGCTGGCGTATCCCCCACTGCGTGCGAGTTTCTTCGAGCTTTTCCCTATGGCCGAGTGGCGGGGCAAAAGCGTGCACACATTTGCGGGGTGGGGACGAGGGAGGGAAATTCGTCGTTCGTCGTCTCTGTCGTGCTCCTCGTCGTTCAACGTAGTTCGATCCTCGTCGGATGCGCGGAGCGCGTTATCGCTCTGGGGGTGACTGAGCGCACACAGGGCGAGGCAGGGGGAGAAAACTACACGACAATTTTAGTTCGATAGATCCCGAAGTTTAGCCGGCGGCGGCGCCGGCGCTGTGCCGTGCTGCTTTACTTGCATCGCTGACTTCTTCGCCGGTAGTTTGTTCAGTGCCTCCCTCTCTCCTTTCTCTCGCCCTCCTCACCCTCTTCCTTCTTCGCCCACCCCTACTTCTACTCCTGCTAGTACAGCGGGCGCACGCTAGCCATCTCCGTCTCTTTCTCTCCTGTGTTCAGCACTTTCTTCTACATAACCGCATGTTCTTTCTTTTTCGTGCTTCCCCACCCCGTTCTCCCTCCTTTCTTCGCACGCCCCCTCCCCCCTTGAATCTCCCCTGACCTGTGCCGTGCTGCTGTCTCTTCTACCAGGCTCCTCTATACTTTAACGTGACTCTGTAAAGTACACGGCGAGCAAGAAGCCGTTGCATTTTCTGCCACCGACCCTCGAGATACTTTTACATTAATGCCTACGCTGGTTTTTAGACTCCATCACTTGAATTGAAAATTTTTATAGAACTTCTATTCGTTTTCCTTTTACGATACTACAGTGGTTTCTTTTCACTTGCGTAGTGCTTTTTTGAGATTGTAAAATACCTAGTAAGCATGATTGGGCGCCAAAAATTTCTATTTGTAGAATTATCAAATACTTTATTCATACTCATTGGTTATAACTTCTAATGAATAGTTTTTCTGTAATAGTCGAATCAACGTAAAAATATTGTAAATTTAAAACCTTTTTTACTAGTATCTTTTTAGTTTTCAATTATTTTAACTAAACCATTCTAGTACTTACACAATACTTTACACTCGATACTAACAGAAATTCCATTAGATCATTATTGTCAATGTGAATTTTTCAAAATGGTTATTGATTGGAATATTATAAGACATTTATCAGATATTAGGAATTTCAGTATATAAATATCATGTTGTCTCTAATATAAAATGTTTGAACAAATTATTTTCGTAACATTTTATTTTATTACGTTTTAATTTTTAAAATGTACAAATCTATAATTTAATATTTAGTAGACAATAAATGTGTAAAATATTTCCAGGAAATATTAGTCCCAATATGTTTGTGTAATCATAAAACTAAATATAATCCAGAACATGGATTCATTCTGTCAGTTTGACTTTTGACAATTTTATAATTTATAATTAAATGACTGATAAAATTATGTCTATAATATTTGGCGCCCAGCCTGGAAATAGAAAATGCCTTGCAGTCCATGTAATTCCTAGTACTAATAATATTCATACCAGCAGATGCGAAAACAGCAAAATATTTCAAGTTTTCATATTCTTATTTCAATACCCATGTTGGATGCAAATATAATTTGTCAATGGTAATCATACTTTCAAAAAAACGGAATTACAATCGTTTCGCGCTCTAAACCATTATGCATTTAAAATTAAATCATCTATTACTAAATATCGTACATCACTATGATGGAATTAAAAACTGGAAAACTTTGTAATGAAATTAAAAAATTTCAACAATTAAATCATCTAGTGACCTTTTACTGATAAATTCCATAAAGACAGATTTATTAACTATCATAACTTTCCTACCACTTCAAAACTTACTACAGACATCTAAACGAATCGTGTGAAAACACGTCAAGAAACTTTGCACCCTCTTCCCGGTGCACCTCTACCTCGACACTTCCTCCAAATCCCGCTCAGAGGGCAGCAAAACGCACGGGTGAGCGCGAGCGAGTCGCTGGCGCAGTCTACACAAGTATCATAAGCGCGTACAGATCGACCGAGTGGCTTTTTACTCTCTTTTCGACGGTGTGGCGTTTGTCGCGCTCACAAACGAATAAAGCGCTGGGCGCCCCGCTGAGAAAAGGGGGCGGTTTGGGGGACGGGCCGGGAAGGAGGAGCGCGCGCCAAGGGAACGAGAACCGGGCGCCGGCCCCTTCGTCGCTCGCAATGCACGCGCAGGAAAAGTTGGCGGAGGGGGGTTGGGCGCCAAAAGTGAGCGGGACATGAGTCGCGCCAAGTGTATACGTCTCTAGCGCTCTCGTTGCTGCACATTTTTTCGCTTCGTCTCTCTCCCTCCGCATCACGCTGTCTCTGTCCCGCTTTCGTGCATGAGTATGTGTGCAAGCGAAGCTCGCACGGACACGTCGACTTAAGTGGTTTGGTATAGGTGTGCAAGGATGTACATACGAGGCTACATGTGTGCGAACACCGGAGACAAGCATAAAGCGTACGCTACTGTAAGCACTGACGTGGTAGTAAGTGTCCGTGAGAATATATATTGAAGCTTATACTGAATTAAATCAACACACGCGAATCTCTATGTTATTACATTTAGGTCTAATAATTTAAACAATTATTACAGTTTCACGTTAGATAATATCATGGTGATATAAAAATTTTAATTCAATATTCATTTTTCACACAACAATGTAGCAGAATATTACCAGAATTCTCTTTCTAGTAAAACAAATGAACGATTTATGAAACGACAGAGAAATTCATTTAGATTAAGCACCCTCAAGCACTAACAATTACACTTGCCCCGAGAGCGGAGCGCTGGCGGAAAATTCACCAAGCTTTCCTCGCGCGACAGAGATAAACCCAAAAAGCAAAAGAGGGGAAAGGAAAAACCAAAAGAGCGAGCGAGAGAGACAGAGACAGAGCCTTATATAAAAATCGACGAGGCGGTAGCGCCCCCTCCCCCCACTTCTTTCGAACTAGCTCCCACCCCCAGGAGAAAAGTCACCACTCGTTGGATAGCGCGCGCCGCACTTTTTTCCCCTCCGTGCGCCCGGTGGGCGGACTCGCCCCGCCCACCTCCACCCATCTCCCACCCCGCTCGAGGTGCGCGCGCGAGCGCTTCGTCTCGCTCGCTCCCCACCGCGGAAAAGAGAGCGAGTGGCTCGCACTCGCGCGCGATGCTTACCACTGCTGCGCCGCCGCTTGGACCGGCTCGTTCCTTCTTTCCTGCCCTGCGAAGAGCGGCTGCTGTTGCTGGCTGTTGCGCGATAGCAGTCTCTGCCACTGGACGAGGACTTGATTAGGAAGAGAAGAACCGAGGATACATAGATAGATATTGAGGGGTAGATAGATTAGGGGTGAGGGTGGGATATGTGAATTGTTAGTGTTTAATTTGTTAACATTGTGGTTCGACACAATGACTGTTAGGGGGCGCGAGATGGAGTGGGACTTCCCATGTATTACTGCGAGATGAGTGCAAAGTTGTGTGGGTTTTAGAAAACAAGTGCGCGTAAAAAACGTATTGCGAAAAAAATGATTATGTAAGTTGAAGTCTTATAGTTTCATTGCCATATTTACGAGTTAAATACTATCATTAATAATTTCGTCGTTATTTGTAATTGTAGTTTTAAATAATCGTGAGTTTGTGATTAAAAAACGTAAGTAACAAATCTCTGTTCTAATTTTTAACTTTATTCGAGTTTACTATTCTAAATCGTAACATTTAGTGTTGAATTTTCTAAAAATTTTTAAATAATTTGTCAAAATCTGTAAAATTTTTAACAAATTAGAGTATACGAAGCATTTTTTCCATTTATTACTCAAATATTGAGTATAACAGTAACTTTTATTAGTTTAAACTAGTGTATCATAGAAATATTTTAAAAGTTGTTTTACTCAATAAAATCTAAATAAATATGTTATTTTTGTTATATTGGTAAAGCGATTTCTTATTTATCGTTCAGTTTAAAAGAATAAGACTTTAAATTTTATAATTTTTAGCGTATGTGAGCTGCCGTCGCAAGCGCGTCTCAAATACGTGACATTGCTTTGGTGGTTATGAGTAACTGCCGTAACAATGACATTCTTTTATTTGCAATGTTTACTGCAGAATATTGTATTTCAAATAATAACGTAAATAGTATTTAAATATTATTGCAAATTCATAAAACTGTCACAACAGTTCAATGAATGTTTGAAGACAAACTGGTTATGATATAACGAGACAAATACACAAGTATACGATAGAACGATGTGAAGGAAAACCAAGTTGATTAGGTAAATATATATCCATCAGTTGTAAATTATTACCAGCGATATAATTAATCATTGCTTTTCAACTTTAATAGTACATTAACAAGCCATTTGAGTTAAAAACGGAAAGTATGAAAAATGCGTTAACAAGTATAATGGCAGTTAATTGTAAAAGGTGACTATTTAGCTTTTAAAGTAAAAGGTAAGTGGATTAGGTACAGTTACGCAACACAACAGTAAAATAAATTACTTGTAGATAACAAGAAATAAAAAATGATCAGTTAAAGTGCTAAATAACGTGTTGTGTAAAAATGTAAACGTTATTTATAAATTTTGACACGATTCATCGTTTTTATTAATAAAATTTTTTAGAGAAATGAAATGTATAAAATGATAATATATTATGTCGTACCATTAAACTTAAAATAACTTGGATAATATAAATGACCAAGGTAATTAGGTTTACTTTTGAAATATTTAACTAACGTCATTAATACTATCTAAATTTTTGTATTCTTTTCAACAGCATATGCCTAATATATTCGTATCATTTCAACATATACATGTATTCTTTAAGAATGTTATTCATTGAATATTTATGTAATATAACAATCTACCTTTTAACATTCTGCATCCTTTGTGAGTAGTATAGAAGAAATATCACGAACATCAAATAAACGCTAATCAATTTTTGTTTTTTAGATTCAAATATCAATTACGATATCTAATAACATGTAAGATTATATTTTACGACAACAATTATTGCTTCAGTTAATTATGATGCTTAGAACTACTGCAAAAATGAAGTAGGGTTAATAAAACAAATTTATGTAGATAAATATGATGTGGCGTCAAATTTACTTGCTTAATTGCCACACTATTTTCTCAATTTGTCTTCCAAATCCAAACAAAGCTTATTATTCGTGTTATTAATTATCAATAGCATACGTAGTGCTCAACTTGCCTGTGGACCTTTTCCATTCAATATCCTTAAACCTCCATGACGTATCAAACATTCCCATACTGCGAATCCTGTACCTTATACGTACTACTGCCAATTGATTTCATTCAATAAATTTCTTTCTCCGCGTCACCGGTCGCTGGATTTCTCGCCGTTCTCCGGCTAAAAGAAAAGAAAAAAATCTATCGTTAAAAACCAAAGTAGAAAAAACAACGAACGGTCGACAGCAGCTGCCGTCGTTGTCGCGGGGCAAGGTCGAGAGCGAGAGAGATAGTAGGAGAAAGAGCGAACGGCCAAATCCGGCGTTCAGGTGGCAGCACACGATTCGATGGTTGAACGTACTCTCGCCGTGTCAAGGTAGAGCGAGCGAGACGGAGAGAGGTAGCAACGCCTATTACGGCTCACCGCGCTCACAGGGGTGGGGAGAGGGAACTTTGCGCTCTCTCTCTCTCTCTCCCTTTCTCTCGCTCGCTCTATCTATCGCACGTAAGCTTCTTATACAGGGAAGCTCGGGTGGGAAGAAGTGGCGTGAGGGGTGGGGAGGCGCGATTGACCCCCACCCTGCGGATCGCTCCCCCTCTCCACTGGGGAGAAGGTGGAGGGGGCACTAGAGAGAGCGTGACGCTCGTGCGAGAGCGGAGGAGATCGGCTCATGCGCGCCCGCGCAGGGGTGGAAGCCACGGCAATTCTGCTCGCGTATTTTTGTATTCGGGGAGTAGGCCAGCCTGTGTATGCGTGTGTACGTGAATAGAGGAGAAGAGTGTGTATGTGTGTGCATGTGAACGAGTGTGGGTTAGAACGTATAGTAGGCTTGATATGTGTAAGGGTTTTGTAGACGTGTAAGCAGCAGCAAGTGTATAAAGGTAAAAGAGAGAGACAGAGAGAGAGAGAGAGAGAGAGAGAGTGCGATTCGAAGTAGTGTTTTGTGTATTGAAATGAATTATTTGTATGAATAGAAGATTTATGTATGATGTATCGCAAAAAGCTTTCTTTGGAACAATGCGTTGTAACTCAAAGAATATTGTAATATCAATAAATAAGTATACTTTCTACTGTGTTGTCTTTTTCAATCATTCCTTATGAATTAATGCGTGGAAATTAATCCCCATTTAAAATAGAGATAAGAAAATGAATACGGAAGCTTAGTTAAAGTTATGAAAAAATGTATATTGAATTATCGCAGCTGTCAAAGCTACCTTACATATTTTCTCACAAATAAATCTAGAACAATCATTTCCTATAAAATAAATGCGTTTTTCTTGTTACCAAAGTGCACTCTAAATATTAGTCACTAGAAAATAACTTTTATAAAATTTTTTCGAGTAGTAAACTGAATAATTATGATTTCTGCTTAAAGTAATAGATGAATAATTATACAATATGTGAACTGTTATATCTGTATGATTATTTGCTTTACATTTATGAAGTATTGTTACGCATCAAACATATCAACAAATTATTAAACCATAGAGAAACTTTATTAATATTTCTGTCGACTCAAAAAAGGCTATGAAAAACTAATAAAGTTGAATATATACGTTTTACTACATTAATTTGTCCTGCATATCTACTTAAAAATAACCTAATTGATTTCCAGCTAGCTATTAACATTTTTTATCCATTTATTCCTAGAAAAAAAAATGTTTTCAATGCCTTAAAATATGTATACTTCCATTTTTTCCAACAACAATTCCTTCTACAAGCTACACCACGTGAATTCGCTCAAAAACCACCCTACTTTACAGAGGTGCGAAGGCGGTTGCCGTCCTCTCGGGGGTTGAAGCGGCGGCAGCAGGGGCGCCGCGACGACGGCCAGTCCCTCCCGGAGTTCCTCAAAAATGCAACAGAGCGCGCTCACCGACGGTGAAACTACACCGGCGAGAATCCCCTATAGCTCGCACTTGCACTTTTCGCCGAAGGACTCTGCCGTACTACAAATGTACGAACAGCTCTCTCTCTCTCTCGCGAGTTTTCCCCTTATGGATGAGGGGAGCTTAGCCGGGGATTTGCCTTTTAACGCCCGGGATAGAAGGGGAGAGAACGCGCGAGACTGGGTAGCTATACATCGCGTCGAGTTATGAATGAAGCGCACGCGCGAGCATATATATCTATACGTATACATGTGTGCTTTTATTCTTATATATGTGCGGCGCGTCGATTCGTTTGTTGACTGATTGGATTTGGGATATGACCGTGTGTGTGGATGGCTTGGAGGAGGCGTAGGAGTTATGTACGAGCCTTTCCCACACTGATTTTCGCAAGCTTGTAAGTGTTTAATGTTGTTTACGAGGCGCAGATATACATACGGGTAATGCGCGCGTGGGCCGTTATGTGTATTCTTATGAAACGTATATATTATATAGCGTGTTAAAAGTATACGTGGAATATATATATATGTATGTATACGCGTCGTTTAATAAAGGATCGTTAAATTTGTTTGTGCTTTGGTAGGCTGAGTTTTACAGTGTATCGGATTGTATAATATTATTTGAAACGTGTTGTGGCGATATGGATATTTTATGATTTATTTGTTTATATTACAATTCTTTACCCGTGAACGCGATTAAAATGTTATATAAAACATGATGAAATTATGATTTTAATTTCTCGGATATTTACATTTACGAGATGCAAGTATAAACATTATTATTATCATTAATTATAAATTATTAATTAAGAAAACGGTTGTTTTGTAAATAACTTCTGTTATAAGCTAAGAGCAAACTTATAAGTTTTCTACGTTATTTAGTTTTTATATCCATCATTTTCTACCTTCTTTCTCGACATATTTCTGCACATTATGTGCCTGCTTCATATAATTCGTAGTACAAGACTTGTTGATGAATGTTATTGATATCATTATAAATATATATTTAAATGTAAAAACAAATAAATATCTTAGTCGACTCAATTGCTATACGGGATAAGTCTTTTTCGAGATCGTTTTACTATAAACTGATAAACAAGATATTATTCTCTTATCATTAAATATTAAATAAATCAATCAAAAATTGATTGTTGAGTAACATAAAAATTATCAAGTAGAAACAACGTGTATGTTTTGCCATTTTTGCTTAGAAAGTGATTAGCAATATGGTTGGCAATAACAGAATGAATTGATACTATAAAAGAAGTGTTACAAATTACTTATATATTTCATTAAGCCATCTTTGTAGCAACGGAGTGTTATCAATATGATAAAACCAAATCAATATGGAAATTCAATATGAATATTTTGGATTTTCGAAATTTTATTCTTAATTTATTGTCTTAAGGGTTAAATCATACTTACGAAAGGGTTATAAGTATATAAATTGATAAATTGGGTAAATCGTTTACCTATTATTCTATTAGCGAAGAAGAAGCTTTCCATATAAAATAATTAATAACAACTGAATAAACATCATGTTGCCGACATCAAATGAAATTTCCCATATTAAAGTTACAATTTTAAGAAATAAATTCTTTCACAATAAGTGCGTCTTCAATGTTTAAAAACAAGAACTTTTAAATAAAAACGTAACCGCCATCCTCAAAATCCCTGCGTTACCTAAAATTTTATTAATACATCAAGAAACTCTTACCTGCACCATGGCCTCGATTGACTCATCTACCACACCACCGAAAACGCGGCAGCAATTGAGAAGCCATCGATAACCGCGGAGCAATCGGGCCATCGTCGCGTGTACGATTGGTGTGTCTCTATGCGCGCACGGGCTGGCGTCATCGCATCGATTTCCAGGAGACAACGGCAGGCGCGTTCCTCTCCTATATATATGCAGTATATTAATTACAGCCCGGGCCTCCTTACGGCGTAATTTATGGGCAGCGACGCACACACGCGCGAGCGCTTAGTCGTGTCGGTGTGCGTATATTACGCACCAACACGAGGCGCAGTGCGAGGAGATTAATCGCGCAAGTTTATATCAAGCGCTCTGCGCTCGCCTCGCCTTAAAGTCGTCTCCTTAATTCACTGGTGCCGCGGCCCGTTCTTTACGGGGAACGGATAGTTTTTGGAGGAGGCCTTTTAATGAGGAGCAATTTGTTTGAACGGCTTGGGTATCAATTTGAAAATAAATCGCGTAGCGAATTAATGGATCGGTGTGGATGACTGAATTGATATATTAGATTGCGTGGATTAATGGGGAAATTGTACGCAAAGTCTGCTGAAAATCAGTTGTTATGAATGTTTTTAGCTAATGAAAAATAATATAGTCGGATCTTCCTATGGCGCGTTTTGGGTTTACCAAGTCGCTACAAAGGTCTCTTTTTTAATGAGTAAATTCCTAGGAAAAGTTGATTCAAAGTCCTGCAGAATCTCTGAAAAATTAGAAAACCGTGATATTCTTTTACATAATATTTATTTATCTAGTTTCTTTCTTGTTAAAATATCTGTAACTAAAGTTTTATAGAAAAATATCAAGAAATGGAAAAAAGAATTCGTCAACAAACTGGTTTTATTGAAAGGAGAAACTAAAACTGATATTTATTATAATAAGGGTTATTTACTTTTATATACATTTTATTTTCTTTTTGTGACGTTACAAACATTTTCTTTTTTTTTGTCTATTAGAACTGTTTCATTACTTCACTGTGTAATGGTTTGACTTTTAGCATGACCTGCGTAACTGTAGGCACGTTTATTTTTACAGATAACAAGAAAAGGTTGGCGAATTCGGTTGAACTTTCCTGGCACATACTGACGCATTAAAAACGTATCTAAAAAGTATCAGTGTTCTTTATCGTATACATACAAAAGTCATTTATGATAAAAATGTCTAAGATTTCAAAAATACATTATATAAACCTTCATGTTAATATTCCTATTAATTTAACGATTCGAAAAAACTCATTTTCAGAACATCGGAATTATAATGGATATTAACAAGTCAGTATCCTACAAATTACAATATAGTATTTACTAAAACCATTAGAAAAATAACATTCAGACATAATAAAACTTCTACAATAATCATCTAACTTTCTAAAAGATTATAACAACCTGTTCTCCCATAATATATCTTTTCACTTTACTTCCACCAGTACGTCAAATTCTCCAAATCTCTCAACGAATCCTAACCCCCGTACCAAAAATCGCGACCCAGCGTGCATTAAACACCGGCCACCGTCGTGTCGCCCATCCAAAAACTTGTCGAAACGCCTGCTCCTCGTCGTCTCAAGGAGGGTAAAGTTCCCAACCCTTCCGGCCCGCGCGTGCTGGGGGAAGTTTTCTCGTGCGCACGCGCCTAGCGAAAGAGGGTAAAGGAAAGTGGCTCAGCGCGAATTGGCAAAGTTAGCCCCGGGGGTCGTTGAAAGATACGTTCGCTCCCTCGTGCCGCCGGCTTTTCGAAAGGGAAACGCGATTTTTGGAGCGACGCCTAGATAGACAGGCGAGGAAGGGTCGGGGGGGCGGCTCTTTTTAGTGGAGGCTGTTTAGTAGGAGGTATTATTTTTTATGGTTAGGTTAATGTTGTAAAAGCATAAGAAGAATTTTAAAATTTTTAATTTTTAGAAAGAAAGTAAGTTATACTTACTAAGAAAATATCGATTGATTCTCGCTCTTGGAAATTCTTGAAAATTTCTCTCTTGTCTTGGTCTTTTCAGTCAATATGAAAAGTATTGTCTTGTCTTGAAATTCTTGATGATATTGTAGCAACGCAGACGTTGCGACCAAAAGCGAGTCGGTTGTTTGAAAAATTAGAAGTCCGCGTAGAAGAGGAAGTACGCAAACGTAAAAGAGTAAGTTTTTTCCCGCCATATATGTGCCGCCGGCCAGAGTCTAGTTCGCGCGCTGCCGCTATGCGGCGGAACCCTTTCCTGTGGATATAGCGGCGCGTCGCTTACTACCTCGCCAACCGTTATCACTCGAACATCTCGTTAGTAGATGGTCGTCAGCAACTACCGAATTTTATTGAGTTATGAATTTATGATTATTTCGATAAATTATTACGATTAGAAAATGTTGTTATTTTGAAGACAAGACAAGATTCTTGACATCACAATCTTGATATTGTATCGAAAACTCTATATAAATATTGTATCGATTATTGTCTTGAATATTGAGGCAAGACAATACAATATCAAGATTAA
>UXGD01000424.1:0-61187 GCA_900474315.1 Torymus auratus
AAAGAAATACCGACGTGGATCAGCTCGGTGGAGACCGACGTGAATTAGTCCTGTAGCACCGTGCTGGTTTACGTCGGTATTTCTTTGCGTGTGTGCACCTCGATTAAAATACTATTTCTACAAAATCGGTATCTCAAAAATCGTAGAAAAAAAAATTAGACATGATACTTCGACACTGATTATAGAATACCTATACAATAATTTTCATAATATGTATGCAAAGTAATTTATATAGAAATTACTATTTTCTATAGATAGCCTTTGGACAGACTCACATTTTCATGAAACTTACTATTACAGTATTGTAGCATTTCCATAAGAAAATGAGCCTGATCTACTGCTATAACTATATAGAAATTAGTTATTTTGGCTACAAAATTTTTCTCAGTGTATTTATATATCAATTATTTTGCATACATACAATTTTACTGTATATCTATTCCAAAATCACTGTCAAAGAATCACGTCTTATTTTTTTATGATTTTCAGAGATACCGATTTTGTATAGAAACAGTATTTTAATAAAGACGCGCAGGGTTATCGCACTACAAAAGTTGAGAAAGAAAAATCTCGCTGAGATTGTACGTTTTGTGAGCTTCGGCTGAGATTGCATCTTGTTCCGAGCTCAGCCGTCGATATACAAATACATGTGTCACATTGTTATGAAAAATGCGCTGATAAAGATTGCAACATTTGGTAACACAAATTGACAAAATGTTGGTAATGTAACATTAGGAAAATTATAAGTTTATGAAATTTTCAGAGACTTTTGCAAAAAAAAGTTATAATTTTTACAATATTTTCAGTATAATAGGTTTTACTAAAAGTGTTCTAAATTTCATTATATTTTTTTTCAGTAACTTTCAATATCCCCGATGATATTAAACTATGTATTTTGCCCGCAAAATATAGTAGTCTTTTTAGATAAATATTTAGAGAAGCATAAACCGCTCGCGCAATTCGCATAAGAAGCTCGCGCGAGCCTGTAATCTCCGCACTTTTTTGTGGAAACTTCGATAATAATCTTTCCACTCGGTTTTTGATAAAAGCGGAAAAAAAAATTTGCGTCGATGCAAAGATACCAGATGTTGCATCATATGCTCCAAATTAAGTCTTATGCCTATATAATACCATTTTAGGCATGCCAAATTTAAAACGCGTCCTCGAAAAAAAATTCCTCGAAATCTTATACAACTGTAAAATACCAACTTTATCGATTTATTATTTCTTTACACACACATACACACATACTATTCGAAAGTAATTTTCTCCGACCGAGAATAAAGAAAGCAATAAAAAAAAATATTATTTTTCACTCACTACAAATTACTAACACACACACATATATATATACTCACTCGTCATTAGCGCGCTAATAGTTGCGGCATGTACACCCGCGCACTGTGTTATCATTACGGAAACAATACATCATACACACACATATAATATATACAGGCGACAGAGGTGTAAAACAGCTGCGTAAAAGCTCTTGCCTCCCCGCGCGCGTTATATACACACAATTGATTCGACAGAAGGTCGAAGTTCTAGGAGAGTCGCGTGACTGCCTATAAGTATGTACCTGTTCCACAAGCACGCGCACGAGAGTGACGAAAAAAACCTGCCCGCGGGAAACGCGTGTCACGTTTTTGTGCGTCCACCGCACTGTCTTGTGAGTACCTTGACCGATGTCGTACATTTTTCACGTCCTCTCTTGACTTTAATCTCGCTCGAATCGATCACAACGACGCTTAATATTTCATCTGTATCTCTCTCTGTCTCTCCTTTGCTCTTTATCCACGCATGCATATTGTTATAACTACTACGGGTTATTATATTCAACGTGATCCGCGCGCATGATGTCATCGGCAATAATTTTCAGCGCACTTAAGCCGGCACCATAAACTTTTGTTTAATTGAAGTGTCCGCTCGCACGCACGTTCTCGCAGTAAAAGCACGGACACAAAAACCCGCTGAATCATTCATTCTGAAAAGAATTCGCGCGCGAAGCGGCATTCCTTTTATTCTCCCTCTCTCCGCGAGGAAGTAAGTATGCACGTGTGTGCGCGGCCGAAAAAATGCGCGCCTCTCTCGCGTTATTATCGTTATGTCATCGTGAATGCGTTTCTTCGCGGGTATGAGCGCGCATTTTTTTCCCTTATCGGGAGAGGAAAAAGGAACTTTGACATCGTCCTCTGCTGTATATACAATGCCCATAATATATCTGATCGTCATTATTTATTCACTCGGCGCGATCGCATCGAGCGATATGCATTGAACTCTCGTTGCACTGTACTTTATAATTCTCATTGTCGAAGGCCGCTGCAGTTCGCGAGACGATCCTTTCACTCCTTTTTCCCGCGCCGCGTGAATAATGTGTATTATTTGTCGCGAGTATAAACACACAGAGGAAAAAAAAATATACGATTTCCATCCAAGGTAACGCGTTGTAATAGAAAATTTGCATCCCGTAAGTGTGCGTATATAAGTATACACGCTTCCTCTATTTACGCGCTCGAGTATTACCGGCTAGCGCGCGCTTATCGACCGCGAGTTTCGCCAAGTCACTCGTGTTTTTTTTTTCTGCCGGTGTCTTCACACATGACACACACCTACGCGACGAGTGCACGAACGGACAGGAACTCACTTACTCACCTTCATTTTTGTTATGATTTGTGCTTACGCACTTTTCGTGTAATACCTTATCAGGTAATCCCTAACAACATTGTTATCTATCGAGAGTATGTGCATACAATATATACACAGTAGCGCGCAATCCTTTCCGAAGTTCCGCCAGCTCGTCAGAGATAAGATTCCACGATGAGTATTATATTATACGGACGTGAAGCCCCCCTTTGCACCCGTATAAATATATATAAACTGCGCGTGGATTACTAATCGAATCAATTGTCATTCTTCACTGTTTCAGAAAGCGAAGTTCCCCACAGCGCGTCCAATCGGAGGCAGAAAAAGAAAATACCCGTAGAGGAGTGCTGAACAAGCGCACGTGCGCGCGAAGACAGCCGTGGAAGAAGCCGGATATAGGCAAACGCAAAACGCCAGCGACAAAGAGAAAAAAATAACAGAACAAGAAGAGAAAAAATGCAGCGGCAAGACGAGCGAGTCGTGGATGCTTACAAGGACGTCGTGATAATAGGTATACTTTGTGTATATGTACACTGCACATATTTATGTGTGTTATGGTATAGTTAGGAGAGGAAGGGAAAGCTATAAATATGCAAGACGATCCTCTTTATAGTCTTAATTGCTCTGATCTCTTATGAAATAGTGCGCGCGTATTGTGCGCGTGGGATATAAATATACAGTGTATTATATATCCTGTTGTGAGAGAGCTTTTATTACATTGTAGTGCAGGGACTCGAGTGGTTAATTTGATACCGATATAAAAAAATAAACTGCAGTTAGCCGTCTGATAAGTTTGAAACGATTTTGTTCAATTTTATAAATCTTGCGAAAACAACAACACTGATAATTTGTGTCTGGATGATACATAAAAATAGCATGTAGTATCCATTTTTTTATATGAAATTTTAATTTTATCGAAATTGAATGAAGTATTGGTTAAAATGTCGCAACATTGTTGTTTTTATAAACTCGTTTTAAACTAAAATTCAGTATTGTAAGTCGATATCACACTAATTTTACGAAAAAGAAGAATATGTTGATTAGACGATATGCGAGTTCATCTAGTGTTGCTAATTACCGATGCGTTCATTCATAATGCAAACTGACGAAACCATGTTAAACACTTCATTCTAATGAACTCGGGTTCGTTAGACATTTATAAATTTTCTGATGTCTATGCAAAGTCATTATAAAGTCATGATATATTTCATCATACGTTTTAGTATGATTCAGCCATTACGCTCTTGTAATTGTTATAGATCGAAATGAGCAACATTAAAAAACGGTTGACACAAAATGAAAATTTATCAACTTTATCGCAATTTATTGTAAACAAAGTGGGTTGCTAGTGATGCTATTTTTGAAAATTCTCGACATAATATTTACGTTTCCAGATATTCAAGTTTGACACAGTTGGCATAGTGAGAACGGAGTAGATTTTTTAAAATAATTCAATTCTTTTAACCTTTGTTGCTTCATGAGTCACAAGAGGAATTTATTCTTTTTTTGAAAGCTATAGTCAACATTATAAGTAATTTTGCAATAGTTTGCAAAAGGCCACGGATTGTACAAATTTAAAGGATTATATTTTATGAGAAAAATTATTTTGCCATTTTTTTAATTTCGTTTACGGCTCTTGCTATTTGACTGTACAGATGTAAAATACATTGGGTCAAAGTTCCAAATGAACCGACCTTATAGCGTTTGTTATACTTTGTTTTGTAATTTTTCTTACTCAATCTGTAAATATTATTGTAAGATTAATATAATAGGTCACTTGTAAGATTCTGTGGTTGGTTTCATGCGCGCTATGGTAATTTTTATTGGGCGCATAATATATAATTCTTACGGTCAAATAGCAGAGGCGTTTTTTATCAACTCCGTCGTATGTTTGTAATAAGAAGCAGTATATATAATTTGTGTCTACTGCATAAATATACATTTACATTAAAATAATTACACGGATCCACAAAAAAGAAAAAGAGCGAAATCTACTAGACTATCTTTATGTATGTCATACCAGAGTAAAACTGCTTGGCTCTTTTGAAACTGACTTTGGATCGTCCTTCTACAATTTTTTTTCTCCGAGATATAACTATGTATATGTCCATTTTCGAACCGAATCAATAAATCCAAGAACTATGCATGTTTTCAAGATGCGCACATCTCGTTGCGCGGTACGAAGAAAAGCCAACTTCGAAGATCCAGATGAAGAAAAGCCAGTATCGCCCGGATCGCCCACAAAAAAATATCCATACTATCGCTTTTTCGCGCGGAACTGGCTTTTCTTCGTTCGAGTTAAGAAATTGTCTTTTCTACCTACCGCGAGACGATCTGAGAGAAAATAAATATCGTAGAAGGATGATTCAAAATCGATTTTAAAGGAAACAATTATTTCATACTTTACTTGGTTTTCAAAATTGATAAAAAAAAAAAGAATAAAGATTATTTTCTAAGATATTTAAAAAATGTTAAACATATCACAGATTGGATTTAGTGATCTGGTCTCTAATACAACCATCACACATTTTTCTTTTTGTGGACCTGCCATATATATACTGTACTTCACCAGCATAAATCATATAGCATAATACTCGCGTCAACTCACGATCCAAAAATAGCTTTACCTCCCGTATCAAAACTTCTCTTCCACATCCCGAATAAGCAAACCACTAACCAGCCCAATTCTCACCCCGCAGGCAACGGCCCTAGCGGTATCTGCCTGTCATACCTCCTCGCGGGCAACTGGCCGCACTACACTGGCGACGCGCATCCCGGCGACGAGATGCTGACCGCACGGCTGCGCTACAGCGTCGCCACGCAGACGCCGGAACCGTCCAGCGACGCCTGTCCAGCCTGTCAGCGCGAGCAGCGGGTGGACGAGGACGCGGCGCGTTGCTTCGCCCGCTGCGCCAGCCGCGAGAACCTCGAGTTCCTCGCGGCCGGCCTTGAGGGCAGAAACTCCGGTAAACCGCTATCGTTGCTGATGGATCAACTGCAGCATCCTTGTCTCGACGCTGGCATGGACGTGCCGTCGTTGCTCGACTGGAAGTCGCCCATGGAGCACGCAGAGCACAGGGAGATCGAGCACGTCGTGCTGGGGAAGGGACCGCCCGGCGGCGCTTGGCATGTTAGTATATGGATTCTGATTTTTTCTCTCTCTTTTTGTCGAGGAGGTTCGAAAATTGTTGGAAAATCTACTTATTGTAGATTTATTGAGTCTGGGGATCGGTGTGCCGTTGCGATGGCTGTTTTCTCAAGCAGGCCGTTAAAAAAGATTCGGTACATGCAAGGTAAGGATTGCATGAAAAATTGGTATACACTTTCTTTACTAATGAGAGGAGAGGACGAATTTGCGGTATGTCGAAAATCTTTATCAAAAGTAGGTACATAAGAAATATTATAACGTAACTGGAGTAATTTTTTGCCTATCGAAAATTCAGCGTCTCAATCGTAAGGGAAATACCAATTTTCAATGAAATCTTTTTAATCCGCGTTGCTCTATTGTTTAACACGATATATAATTTCGAATAATGTTGGCTAAATTTAACTCCGTTTTATTAGAATCAAGACGGGAATACGGGATTTTAAAAACATAAATGGCGTTCTTTAGTTATGACTGCAAAAAACTGCAGATAATATTGCTTCGATCGGCTCGGGGAATGAAAACTGCATTCTGCGATTACGAATCCAGACAGTTTTAGCTTTATCTTATAGTTTGGCTTGATAACGAGCAAAAATTGTTTTATATTATGCAGTAAAGCCCGCTTAACTTCAGCGTAATATCTGCCGTGTCACATTTCGGAGCACGATTTATTTCAAACGCAAAATGTAAAACATTTTTATTGAGCTTAAGTTATTGGATTCGCGATAAGCGTTTTATGCGACTTTATTGGAAAAAAAAACTTCCATCCGCAGAGACAGACACAGCAATCTTCATTTCCTCTTACGCAACAGCGAAAATAACTTCACGAAATAAGCGCTCGTCGCAAAAATAGCTCATCGAGCTAATAATAATAATGGTAATAAGAATTTCTCCATCGCTTTATCATTTCACATTAGAACTTGGATCCGAACGTGTTGACGATAAGCTTGAGCCGCTGGATGTCCCTGCCGGGCCTCGACTTGCGGGACTGGCAGGCGAGCCTCGACGCTGCCGAACTTAGGCAGAAGCTGCCGTACTTTGCGAGCGAGGCGGCGATCGGCGCGAATTACAAATCGATGCGGGTGCCAATTGGCACCGTTGCCGCCTACTACAAAGACTACGTTGTGCGGCAAGGCCTAGAAAAGTACTTTCGATGGTGAGTTTATTACACAGCATACTGTATTGACATTGTCGTAAAAGCGCCGTGTGTTTTTGTTTCATGATAATTGTACACTACGCGTATTAGAGTATATTACACTTTTTTTCTTCTAATGGCACGGTTTATTTATTTTTTTTCTGCAGCGGCACGACGGTCACCTCTGTCAAGCCAATTCCAGGTGTGAGCAATAATGAAAACGAGTACGGATGGCTGGTTCAAGGCTACGAGCTCGAGAGCGGCCGGCAGTTTCAGTATCGATGTAAAAGAGTCGTCCTTGCCACGGGCGCGACGGACTCGTCGAACCGCCTCGGTGTGTCCGGCGAGGAGACCTACAACTGGGTCGTGCACGAGCTCAAGGACTTCGAGAAGAAGCTCGGCCGGCTGAACGGACCGCTCAGTATGTTTTTTTTTCTTCTTTTACCTTTGTTGATGTATATAATGTTAGATATCTTTATGCTCTTTGGCCCTTTTTTATAAAAAGGAGCAGAGATAATATTAAACATCTTAGCCCCTATAGATATGTTAGATTTGCTTGCAATCTCTTATATATTTACGTTACAAACGCTTATGAAAACGCATAAGAATAAATATAATATATCACATATAAAAGCGTAGAAAAATATTAATGATTGCAAACATTTTTTAAATTAACAAAAATTTAATTTATAATAAATTTTCTTATCAGTCATTCACTTAATTCCAAATATAGCTCATAAATCTTAAAAATAAAAATCACACAATCGAAAGAATACTTATAGGAAACCGCGCCAAATTATCAAAAATACCATCACACAACTCTACACTTTTTCTACTCACCTATCTACACTATAGTAACTTACCCTCTAACAAACGATTCATCTCCTTCCACAGGAACAAGTCTCCAGATCAACGATCAGTACGCAACGGACGACCTCGACCCAAGCGTCGAACCCGTCCTGATCGTTGGTTCGGGCTTGAGCGCCGCAGACGCGATAATGGCGGCTCGTATGCGCGGCATCCCCGTGCTCCACGTGTTCCGCGACAGCGGCGACGAGTCGAGGGAGCAGTCGCGCAAGCGCAGCAGCCTTGATAAACTCCAGTGGCTGCCCGCCTCCATGTACCCCGAGTACCACAAGGTCTTCGAGATGATGGCCGATGGAGGCAGAAATTATCCACTCTACAAGTCTCTGCCCGATCACGTCGTCGTGGAGTTTAGCGTTGGCGCCGATAAATACACGAGGACGAAAACGCGCAAAGTGACGCTCTGCACGCCCCAAGGAAGACTCGTGTCCTATCGCGTCTCGTTCGCCGCTGTTCTCATAGGTGGGTTTTCGTTTGTAATATATTGATATATGTGAAAAAAATTGATGAATATATGAGGAAAAGGTTTTTGTAGTCAACTATTGTTGTCAGTAATAAATTAAAATTAAATGACTATATACTTTAATAGTAAAATAGTTATATTTATAAGATGATCAATTTGAAAAAAATCGAGTAAGGACTTTTACATTTTTTTTTTTTTTATGATTATTGAAACAATTTTGTTCCTGTCGTAAAGTTTTTTCTTCGTTTTCCTTACTAGAATGAGTCAGAAATTCCATTCTCGCCCGATTTTATAAAAGGTGGTTTATCTGTAAGATAATACCGGAACTTGTTTAAAAGAATTCTACTTATATATGTATATATATATAATTATCGATGAATAATCTTGTTGAGAAGTGTATTTTTATACGACGCGAAACTGCACAGAAAATTAAAAAAAAAAACTCCGTGCTGGGAGAAACTTTTCAAATGACATAGCATTTTTTAATCACTACGCAACAATTGCGACAATTTTTATCTAATCGCTCGCGGAAACCTTGATTCTCTATAACGTATAATATATATAACATACACACACAACGAACAGCAACCTGATTACCCATACTAACCGCTTCATTATCTTTCGAATTCAGGTTCAAAACCAGATCTGTCCTATCTTCAAAACAACGGCGTGGGGCTGGGCATATCACCGGAGAGGTCGATAGACAGCCGGTCGAATCCGGTGGACGTGGACGTCTTCACCTACCACGTGGAACGCGCGCTTAGAAAGGGCCTCTACGCGGTCGGACCCCTTGCCGGCGACAACTTCGTGCGGTTCATTCTGGGCGGGGCTTTTGGTGTCTTCGCCAACGTCCTCAACGCGCCAGAATGAGCGTACACTTCTACTTAATGTATCGCGTGTACTTCTGTGTAATATAAAATGGAAAAAGACTCCACGGAGAAGAGAGGAACTCTGACGCGATTGTCTGATCCGCGTCGAATAATCGTGTTCTACAAGTATTTTTGTATTACTCTTTTCATAGTTCGATCGGTTACTACTGCTATTATTATTACTACTGATGTTAGGCGCAATATATATAGCGAGCCTCTTCGGCGCGTTCGAGAGTATTTTGTCGTATAGAAGAGAACGAGCGAGGAGCTGCAATAAAATGTAGTCGCCGCGGTATCTTTTGTACTTGGGTTCGTATGTCGGGAATAGGCGAAACGAGCATACGTGTCTGCGTAATTATTCTGCTGACAGCGGTATAGAGGCGCAGTCCATAGAAAAGTATATGACACTTCCACAGCCTTAAAATGAAAAACACACTCGTGTTATGTGTTATGAGCTACTGTGTATTTTTTACTGGACGCCGGTCACATTAACGGTGGAAATTTTTTTAGTGCAATAACAAGAGGAAGATAAAGGATATGAAGACACTATAGTTAATTAAACAATTATGAACAATCTGTGATATGAGGTGCGTTTTTTGTGACACACATTTACGCAACGAAGCAAGTATGCATATATTATAAATATCTCTTATAGTAAGTCTGTATAAAGCATCATTGTTAAAAAGAAAATAATAAAAACTAGCTTAATCTTGTTATAAAATAATTTAATAACTAATGAAAACAAAAATATTTGTTGTTATTCAACCCTTTCCTGTTTACAATTTTATATTTATACTGTTCGAATATTTGTTACCAGTTCATTCGTGCAAACAACGAAGATAAATGAAACGAATATGTAACATAAACATATTTTATTTTCATTTAACGTCAGTTATAATTACAGTTATTGATATTTCGTGTCTCACATTTGTACATATGTTATATTACATTTAATAGTTTCACATTTGAGAGTTACCGGAATACAAGATACTTATAAACTTTCTATGGAATTCTCTTCATAGTAAAATACGACGACAACAATAATAACAACATACTTTCTAAAAATAAATAGAAAGTAAAATTATAAACCTGTATAGTGTTTTAAGTAAAAGATCAGTCTGAAAATGTCGCTTTATGCTTCATTTCAATTAAATTAGGGATGACCAAGTTATTTCAAAGACAAGTCGTCGTGACTCACGCTTATCACAAATTATTAATGTAGCTTTTAGACATCATTTGTTCATTTTAATCAGAAAGATCATATCACAACCTATTTCTGTAAAAGTATTTGAAAAGTACATTTATCTATTTTCATACGTTTTTAGTACCTATGGAATGTAATTGCTTTTTTTGTATACATTCAGAATACTCGTCTTCTGAAAAATGCTTCATTTCACAATTCATTGAAGTAGATTCAACTTCGTTTGTAATTGATAGAATTATAATTTAAAAGTAATATACTAACGCCAGTGAATAATTTATAAAGTAAACTAAACTTGGTCCTCCCCATAATACAATGAAAAAATTAATTTTCTAAGCTACTTGCTCTTTGCTCCAAAAGATGACTAATGCACATTAATTTCAATTTATATTAAAAATAGTAGATAGCAGAGTGACTAAGTTTTGAATAAAATATAGAAGAAAAGTAATGTTACAATTGAGCCTACAAGTATTAAAATGCAGTATAGTTTACGATTACTCCTTTTATAGTCTTCTGCTTTTTTCAATTGTTGACACCCTTCATACACTTCAACTTGAGTTTGTTCAATATTATAATCAATCCTATCTAAAACTGTACCTTGGTCCTGAACCATACATGCTAATTCCTATAAATTAAGAATTAATATAAAATTATCCATAAATTACTTATTTTTGATGAAGAAATAAATATTGCATCAAAAGTTACCTTGAACACATCGTGAAGTTCTGATATACTTTTTACAATATTTTCTACTTCTTGTTCTCTTTCTACTGCTATCCTAACATTTTGTTCAGTATCTTCCAATTGAAGAAGAACAGAGTCTTGCCGTTGTTCACTTTGCCACAAACTGGAGCTAGGTTCACTATTTATTGAATCATTTAACCAATAATCAGATGATTTGCTCATCATGTTAAATGGTTCATCATCAAAAAATAGCCTATTTCTTTCTTCTCTTGAATTGATTTCTAAAAAATAAAGTTATATTTAGTTATAGAAAAATTGAAAAATAATGTAACAAACTGTGTTGAAAGATTCTCCAGTGTACTAACTCTGTAAGTAGTCTTGTTGTGCTGAGCGATATCGTAACCCTAAATCTTGCAATGCTGCAGAAAGAGCCATAACTGCACTCATGGCAAGTTGTCTTTCTGCTTGTTTTGTTTCATGTTTTGCAGCTGACCTTATTGTTTGTACTTGCCTAAATCCACCAGAAAAAGCCCTTCCTATTTCACGTGTTAACTGTTCCATTTGACGTTCTTCCTGAAAAAGAATTTCATGAATGGTATTATTAAAAAGATCTAATCAATATCTATCAATTAAAACTCAAAAATAATAAGTTCGAACTTGAGAATTGTCATCTAAAGTAGGCCTAGTTAGTTGTTTGGACTGCAATTCTATTAAGCTATCAACTTTAGTTTTCAAACGACTTAGAATATACTGTGTTTCTTCCAAGGCATCAATCCAAGGCGGGGGTGCTGTATTTCCAAGGTTTATACCTCTTAATTCTACTCCATCGGAGCTTATATTTTCTGGGCCAACAAGGGCCATTCTATCTGATAAGTTCTGAAAGAAAAGTAATAATTTTCATGCATTAAAGTTATTTCAAGACAAAAAAAAAAGACATTGTAGAAGTAGTATATATTTGTTAATTGATTTACCTGTTCTGCATATATGTGTTTTGTTTGTAAGGCATTATTTCGCATAATAATAAAAGCTTCAGTCAGGTTTCTAGCTGCCATTTTTTACAACTTCTTTTATCGCTAATAGTTGCGATAAAAAAAAGGAGAAATTAAATTTAAAGAAAATTGAAGCTGTCAAGGTAGCGGTGACGTTAATTCCTTATAGAAAATACCATCTGTCAAGCAATAAATAGAAAAAGATAGTCAGTTAAGTCTGGTTAAGTCAGTGGAGAAAAGAGAGACAGATAATCACAACTGATTTTGGTGACTAAAAGTCCCTATAGGCAGTACCAATCTCACTCAAATAATAACTAGGAAAATCATTCCACTATACTATATAAATATTTGAATGACTAAAATTAATAATTAAGTAATTATATACTCAAAAGAACGGCATAATTAAACAAAAGAAAAAAAATGTAGAAGTAAAATATTTATTACAAAATTATTCCATCATTCATTGAATGAAAAAATACACCTTTATAAAAACATTAATAAATCATAACATTTCGTTGGTAATCCTAATAATTATTACAATTATTCATTATTTATTTACAATCTTTCAAAATTTTCTGTGTACCTTATATTAATAAATAAGCAGGAATTTTTTTCTATTTCTTGTTCACTTCTATCACTAGCTTATCGGTTTTATATAAGTTCCCAATTGTCACTTGTCTTTTCAATACTTCCAATGCCTCAAGCCCTTGTCTATAACAATCTTCAATTTTTGCCGAATCCTGCAAAGCTTTATTCTGTTGAAATTCGTGTCGTACTTTCCGCAATGAGTATTCTCTAAAAAAAACGGAAATTGTTATTATTCCTACTATATTTTGACGAATAATACTTAGGATTATGCATTATTACACTTCCAAGAAATATATATTTCATCATATTTTGTAGTTTAATTAGTATATTTTATGATAACTAACAAAATAATTTATAGGTTAGAATAAATAATGTGGCTACAAGTACGAAGGCATTACTGATGATTCATAACAATGAAATGTTCATAAAGTTAATATTTCTTAATAATATTTTACGTACCTAAAGTTATAACTACACCAATTCTTACTCTCCTTTATCAAACTTCGATAAAGCTCTAAAATTGCTTTGCGACTACACGCCATGTTTGCTTCAGTTCTTCTAGGTTGGCTGTTCTACATATATCGTTGATTTCTGCTCATGCGCATGCTTTTTCACTCCCGCAATCGCAATATCGCATATATACCGGTATAGGTCGTATATATACACTATACAGTCAAAGTCCCTAGAAATTAGTGATCAAATATGCCTTCTGCACGAAAATGATTTGTTTGAGCAATAATATTTTGACAAAACAGTAAAAGATAATCTTTTGATTTTGTGTTGAACCAGTTAATAAACCTACATTTACAATAATGCAGATACGTTGGTAATTATCATGTTGGTTTTATTGTATAACTTAAATATCATTTACTTATATTAAAATTTCTACATATATGTAATTTATTTTCTTCAGGTTTTGTATTTTACCTTATGCAAGAAATTGCAACAAAAGGATTTTTTGTAGAAGTTTGTCAACTTTGCCTGATGTTAATAAGACATCAGGAACAATTGAGCTCTTAGGTCACAAATATCCTACTGATGATTGGACTAATGTTACTCCAAAAGTTATTTCAAAATTAGGACTAAATCTACATGTATCCAAAAATCATCCTTTGTCACATGTCAGACAACGCATTGTAAACTATTTTTATAAGGCTTATTGTAATCGTACAGGAAATCCATTGTTTAGTATTTATGACAACTTGAATCCAGTTGTAACAACAACACAAAATTTTGATTCGTTACTTGTCCCACCAGATCATCCTAGTCGAAAAAAGAGTGATTGTTATTTTGTTAATCACGATACTTTATTAAGAGCTCACACTACAGCTCATCAAGCAGAATTAATAGCCATGGGCTTGAATAATTTTTTGGTTATTGGTGATGTTTATCGTCGAGATGAAATTGATTCAACACATTATCCAATTTTTCATCAAATAGATGGAGTGCGATTATGCACTGTTGATGAAGTATTTCAAAGTGTAAAAGATTCAGACAAACTCAATATTTTTGAACATAGGGGTATTGAGAGTTCTGATAAACAAGGATGCCATAGTTTAGAAGCAGTCAAAATGATGGAACATGATTTAAAACAAGCACTTGTAGGCTTAGCACAAGCACTTTTTGGCAATGGTAAACTTAATTTGGAAAACTTAAGTTATTCATATCCAACAAAATACTTATTTATGGAATTTAATGTATATGGTATCTTATTGCAGATATTAAATATCGATGGGTAGATGAATATTTCCCATTTACTCATCCATCATGGGAATTAGAAGTTTTTTATAATGATAAATGGTTAGAAGTACTTGGTTGTGGAATCATAAGACAAGAGATTTTGCAAAAAGCTGGAACCTCCGATAGAATTGGATGGGCTTTTGGCTTAGGTCTTGAAAGACTTGCCATGTGCTTATATTCTATTCCAGATATACGGTTATTTTGGAGCACTGATAATGGATTTTTACATCAATTCATTACAAACGATGTTAACAAACCAATAACATATAAGGTGACTGAAAAATTCAAACTATTTTTATATCAACATTTTAAAACAAATAAATTACTTATAAATTAAATTTGAAATTAATTCAAAACAAATATAAATATTTAATTTTATGTTTAAACATTTGATTTTTAGCCTGTCAGTGTTTATCCACCATGTACTAATGATATTAGTTTTTGGTTACCACAAGAAACACCATATTGTTCAAACGATTTTTACGATATTGTTAGAGAAATTGGAGGAGATACAGTTGAACAAATATCATTGATAGACGAATTTGTTCATCCCAAAACAAAGAAGGCCTCACATTGTTATAAAATTACATATAGACATATGGAACGAGTTCTCTCTCAAGACGAAGTAAATAAAATCCATAAACAAATAGAGAAAACAGCTACAGAGCAGTTAAACGTTAAAATTAGGTAATTAAGTTTGGATAAAATAGATTGTTTTGTAAATAATTGTATAATAAAGACATAATTAACGAATATATTATTTTTTATTTCTCCATAAATTAATTACAAATATATGATACATTAAACAAAACATGTCTATTATAAGAACTATTTCATCTATCACGTTTCACCATGATTACAATGTTTCCGCTAAGTGCTTTTACTTTATAAAAGACATGTATCTTTTATAAAAACTGTTTTGTCATTATTATGTAAGAGCTTTGTTTCTATCGCGATCATACATGTAATTTATAAATTTCCATTTAATTTGAGCGACGTTACACAACATATGTGCCATCTGATAAGTGTCAAAATGTCTTTGGTAGTTGAACCATTCGTAAAATCACGTCGAGTCAATTATCATTAACTTTACGCAATATATATGTAATATGTTTTACTTAAACATTACTTTAAAATTAGTGATTCGCTTAAGTAACATAAGTTTATTTTATATGGGATTCTTAGAGGTAAAATCGTCGTGTAATAATATGTAGTTACTTCTGAGAAAGATATTTATCATTAGATGATAGAACATTAAATACAAAATATGCTCAATAAAAAAATCATGTCAATGTTTTTATACATAAGCGGAACAGCAATCGGTGTTCACTTTTACGCCATCACAGTCTGTTTTCTCCGACATTTGTACACACTGTAATTCACTTCTCTTCATTTTCTCGAATAATATAAGCAATATATTTATAAATAGCAGATGATTTATTATGAATGATTTAATTATGTATAAAACATAAGATATCTTCGAAAAAAATGAATTAATGGAAGCCGTCAAAATATAGCAAATTATCAAAAAACTCGATCTTCCGTTGACAATAATTGCATGAAATACTGAAGAGTTTAAATTTGTTATCACAAGCAAATGTAAGATTAGTAACAAATGCCATTTTCCGGGCCCTCTGTGCTTTTTAAAAAACGATTGTACAATTAGTTAATCGTATCGTTGATTCTGAAATTTATCAACTCTTTTTAAAAATATTGCATTCAAGGCAAACATAGATAATTGAACTCCGTTAACTGCCAATGATTTCTACGATAATTTTGTATATCTTGGCGGGGAAAACTTCTTCCTTAAAAGTTTCAATATGTAAAGTGGCAAACAAGATACAAGAGTTATAACTACTACTTTCCATAAGAAACCTGGCGTTTTAATGAATTCCGCATCTGTCAAAAAAATAATTCAATTGTTATTCACTCATTCGATAGAAAGTAAAAATATAAAAGTAATTTTAAATAATTTTACTCACCAAAATAATCTTTCAAAACAACCAATGACAACATATACAAAGCCAAAGAGAATACTTCTGCAAGAACCATGATGTGATGCCATGTTCTGATCGTTAAAGCAACCATAATCAATTCTGTTATTACTAAAGCAGAAAAGCTTATGGCAACTATATGAATAAATTCATCTTCAAACATAATTAATGCACCATACATAATAACTCCGCCTGCAAATATGTTTTTATTGATTTCTGTTTTTAGCAATGTTTATAAATAGATATATCTTAAAATATCTTTCTTATTATTTACCTTGATAAATGCTTATTAAAACCCACATGAAAAACGTTTTATACGATAAAGAACGTCCTTTACTTAAATCTTTATAAAGTTCTGGGAAAGTCAGAGCGATTTTTCCAGAAACGTCCTTATCGAGAACGAGTGAAAAAACTGGGAACATTGTGTAAAGCGTACCGTAGCTATAACAAAAATTAAATATTAAAATTCTATTTTATTCATAAAATTCGGTTATTAATCAAACCTAATACTAACCCAACCATCAAGAACCCTTGATACAGTGGCACTGACGAGAAATAAAATACTGCAGAAAATACAGCTTGCATAGTTGAAATGATAAGACCACGGTGTATAACAAATTGACTCAATGCTGCAGATCTTTTGTAACTTCGTCGACCGTGCACAAGTAACAGATTCGCCAAATGACTGAATTGCTGAATTGAAAAGTCAGCAGCCAAGGATGCTTGTCTGCCTTCAAGCCCTTCTATACCGATACCTGCAAAATTAATTTAATACCAAATTATTCATTCAATAAAAAATGTATAATTATGAACTTGAAAACACCCTCTAATGAATATAGAATTTACCAGCATCAGCAGATTGAATCATAGAGACATCATTTCCACCGTCTCCGACAGCGGCCGTTCTTTTGCCTGTGTGTCTCTGTATCAGACTGACGACCTCAGCTTTTTGCGTGGGTGAGCATCGACAGCAGACGACAGCAGGCGAGCCACACGCAAGTTCTAAGAACTCATCCTCGTAGTATTGTAGGCACACTTCAAGCGAATCGCCGCTTATAACAAGAGCACAATCCTGCTTTTTTCTAAATATATTTAATTCTAGATGAGCATCCGTTCTAGTCACGACGGATTTAAAGACGTGAAGTCCTTGCGATCGCGAAACTAATCTGGAAGACTTTGCTATGCAAGTTGCTGTTTCTAATTTGTCTCCTGTGAGCATCCAGATCTATGAAAAAATTATCATTATTAAATAGTATATAATTTAAGAAAAATAGAATTACAGAGTCTTTAGTAAAAATAGTTACTTTTATTCCAGCATTTCTTAGAGATTCTAATGTAGACCTAACTTTATCTTGCAATTTGTCTTCAACTCCCGTGACACACAATAACTCCATTTCTCTTTCAAGACTTTCGATTACTGCAGCAACTCTGGAAACGCGATCTGTGACGCACATCCTTGCTGCATTGTATCTGCAAGTTATTGAAATAAACGATAAATAAAAGCAATTATTTTAATTTCAACATCTATAAACGTGATTTAAATAAAAATTGAATATACCTTGCTTCAAAATCTAAATATTGTTCTTCTGTCAAATTCTTTTTTGCTACAACAAGAGTTCGAAAACCTTCTCTTGCCATATTTCCACACTCTTCTTCCAACCAATCATTGTACTGTACAATACCAGCCATAACTACATCTGCACCCTTTAGATAGAAAGTTATTTCATTTGTTAATTCTTCTTTAACTATAACACCCATTCTCTTTGTTTCAGAAGTAAAGGGGAAGATTTGTAAAATTGTATAATTCAAAAGTTTTCCGTTTGGAGCTTTAAGCTGCATAGTATTTAAATCACGCTTCACTAGTGCCAATCCAACTTCTTCAGTCCATTTTACTAAAGCTACTTCATCTGGACTTGCAGCCTGGTAATTAAGTCCTTGTTCTGGTGGGAAATAATTCTGATCTATTTCTGGTTGGCTAGAAAATTATAAAACATTTCGATAATCACAAAAAGAATTGTTAAACTAATAATTTCTAAGGAACAGTTAAAATACATGATAGAATACGTGTAGGTACCTTTGAACTGAACTTGTTTCAACAGTTTCAACACTATCAGTATCAAGTTTGTTGTTGATATCTTTATTGTTGACATCATCATATACTGGTGTAACATTATGACATAGAGCTAAAGCATGAACTGCTTCATAAATTCTTGTATTTTCTGATCTTCTAACTTTTCCTGTATGTGTACTAGATGGTAGCTTTGTCGGTGACAATTCAGGATCAACACTATAGAACGCTTTTAAAACTGATGAAACTTCATCAAATGTATCTTGTCCATAAGATAAAGTCCCCAGATGTAATTTTTTGAAGACCATTATATTTTGTGTTAATGTGCCTGTTTTATCACTTAATAAGTAAGATATTCTACCAAGTTCTTCTGGTATAGTTGTAGTTCTCACAACAGTGCCAGCTATGTCTTTATCTCTTTGAATAGACCAAGCATAAAAAGTCTTTCCCATGTCCAAATTTACTCGAAGACTAATAGGAATAATGTATGAAAATAATAGTACGAAACGGAACATGTAACGGTACCATGGGCCACTGAATCCTTTCAAACACATCATAACCAAAGCTAAACCAATCACAGCACAGAATAAAACCTAAGAGTAAAAGTACGAATAAGTATTTTTCAATAATACAAAATAAACAAATTAAATTTAAACTTTACTTTTGTTAGTTGATTGATTTCTTCATCAAGCAAACCAACTTTAGATCTTGGTGCAGAATGATTCATTAAAGATCGGGTTTCCTGACCAGTGTAAACAACAACACCTAATGCTGAACCTGATGCTATGGCTGTATTTGCCCATAATGTATTGTCAACGCCAAGACTTTCTTCACTGCTATATCCATCATACTGAAATAAAAATATAGTATTTAAGACTAATTTTACAAAACAATTGATCAGTATTTGATGTACAATACATACTCGTGTAAAAGTTCCAATAAAACTATGAATGTCCTTTTGTGGTTTTTCCACATAAAGACTGGCTTTAATATCAAATAGTTGAGCATCTGAATCCAATTTTTGTGTTGTTGGTATTGCCAAGCGCAGTTTCCAGTCAGTTTCACCATCAAGTTGATCAGTTCGCACAAAGCAGGCTCCAGATTTCTCTGTTGTTCTTAAAAGAACAAGATCTGCAGGCACTCTTTGACCTTTTTCTACAATGACCTACAGAAATACAATAAATTTTATTAAAAATTGAACATTACATTTCTTATTTATATATCAATTTCATATAAAAAAAGATCTTACCAAATCTCCAACTCTCAGTTTTGAACTTGGCACCAACTCTGGTGTATTGAGATTTTTTACCAATCTATAATATTTTTGACCATTGACTTCTTTATCTCTTTTATACCTCCTGCAATCATCTACAGCTTCTCGACAAAGTGTCACTGCCAAAACAAAGCACAGTGGTCCCCAGTATGTATATAAATATCCAATTCTAATGTCCGGTATAAATTGAGAAATGGCCATCAGTAAAAAATATAGATTAAGAAAGAATTTAAATTGTTGAAATAGAACCTACAACAGGATAAAAATATATGTTGCAATGAAAAATATTGGCAATTTTTTATAGATTCAGGAACATATGTCAGTTTGATACAAACCATAGGTAAGAAAGTAATTATGCTATATTTTTGGTTACGAATAACATTTGTTGGAAATTTCTCATACATAGGTTGACCAATCTGAATGGTTCTGGCTCTTAATTCTTTTTCTTTGCAACATCGTCGCCACATCCATGTACAGCACCTAAAATACAATATTATATTGCAACTGTGTGGAAACAAAATAGAAAAAAAACAGCATCAACATTAGAGATACACAGGGTATTTCTTATGTTGTAATTTAGCAAAGAACAAAAATCATAATAAAAGGTTCATGAAATATTGAAAAATGCGTGTAACAGATAAGCACCAGTAATAGTAGTTACACTAACAGTAGTAGTCACTGTGACAATAGTAAAGTAATAATAACAACAGAAATATAGTAATAATACAAAGCCAGCAAAATTACTATGTAATAAACAAATGATGGTGATATTATCTGCATTAAGGTTTCATTTCAACTCGTTCGCATGCACAGTGTTTCTTAATAAAGACATAAATGAACTAATCTTTGAACATTTATTTTTAAAATATATCAAAACCATTAAGAATCATATGTGAACCATGGGAAGGAGCTTGAAAATTACTTATTACCTAAAGAACAATGATTCACATAAGATACAGATGGAAATTCAAAAAAGGGTATATAAATTTGCAAAAACAGATATCTACAGGAACCTTAATTAGATTGTACTTCATAAGTTATACTTCCTACTTGTGACTTACTATAGAAGACATAAGTATACGGGCTAAAACAACAAGTGTTTACGTGTTACATTGCGAACGAAGTGCATGCACCTAAGCGAACCGAAGGAACCTTGATCTGTGCATGTATATAAGAACCCGCTACGCAGAGAGCAGTATAGCAGTTGAAAAACCAAAAATAAAAATAAAAACAGAAAAAAACGACTGTTGGTTTGGAAACAATGCGAAAAAGTGGCTAAAAGAATATATAAATATCTATAAATCTCTTGTAGAAGTGGAATTACAATCGTCGCAAGAATCGGCCAACAGCCGAGCAGAAACGTCGGGGTCGCTCCATCGTGCCTTGTTTGTTTTTATTTATTTGTGTGTTGTACTACATATATAGTATGTATATGTATATTAACAGTTTTTCGATAAAACAGGCTTGCACGCGCGCCCGCACAGTATAATTTTATATCTGCGGCTGATGGCAGTAGTCGTAGAAGAGAGTTTTTTCTCGCGTGGATTTGTCAAATGATGTACACACGCGATAACGACAGAGACGATAACGTCGACGCAGGCAGAAGAGTGAGTCAGAGAGACGATCGTGCGCGATACTTAGCTCGTCTCCGTCGTGTGTGCGCGCGCGAGGCGAGCGAGCAAAAAAAACCTGCTGGTTATATGTATATATATATATGACATATACTGTAAAGAATGAAATCGATTCCCTCTCTCTCTTTCTCGAGACCCTCAGGGGGGTTTGCTGCGTGTTGCTGCTGTTGCTGCGCGAATATCTCCCTTTCTTTCTCTATCTCTCTCTTTCTCCCTACAAATACGTCACCTCGTCCACGAGCTGCTATGCCGCGGCTTGCTTATCAACGGTATGTCCTCCTTCGACAGACGGATCATCGTGCTGCTCGGATTCTCCATTATTACGTCCTGCCGTGTTGGGTTGACGACTGTTTTCGCACGCGCACTCGCGGCCACCGCGCGCCAGCCGCCCGCCGCCCTCTTCCTCGACGTAGATCCACAACTTTTGTGTATCCCTTTATGATTAAATATGTGGCCTATTCCTCACTCGACAACAATGAAATCTAAGACGACTTTCTCGACGAAAAAAGAGTGACGCGTTCGCGATGCACGCAGCCTACAGCGCAGACACAAAAGTTATTGACAAACGCGCAGGCTGCTATAGGCTATAGCTGCCTCTCTCTCTCTCTTTCTATCTTTGTGTGCACGCCATATGTGTGAGAGTGGGTGTTCCGACTCCGTTCCGACCGTGGCGGCGCTCCGCTTCGTGTTCGCCTCGTCTCTGTTCCTCTGCTGTACCGTCATGTTATGGACTATGGATGAACATATATGCAATACTGGGCAAACTGGTCTAGACTAGGCGATGACGTCACCAAGCGCAAGCTCTCCATCTCTTTCTCTCTTGTTCTCGGCCTGCCTCGGCCATAGAGGCAGCAGCTTGCAACAGATCAGTACTACTACGCCGAAAACATCCGCGAGACCAACAGATGATACTCCCGCACCCCTTGGATTTTCCGCACGTAATTCTTTTTTGTTTATCACACTTTCTTTAAAAGTTATTATTATTTTCTGGGATAATATTGATTTTGCATTTTTATGATTTTCACGTTTTTCCTAATCCAAAATTATCTTAATTGATAAATAAGATCGTGAATTTTGGTACACGTTATAATGCATTTGCAGAAAAAAAGGAAAAATATACAGAACTAAGTACGCAATAACACGATTCACATTTATATTTCCTATCAAACAACAACACGGAACTTAACCTCAAAGCTTGACGCAAAACACCGGAAAATTGCAAGCAAGGCTACTGTATCGAATAGAAAAAAGACAGCAAAGCGTGAAAAAGACAGAAATCTTTTTCCGTATGCGAATCCTTTGAAACACTCACCCGCACAGTAGATGCTTGAACAACCTGGAGCACTTGGACAGCCTCCTCTGTCTATTTCTATTGTTAGCCATCATGCGTATGCTATCCTCGGCCGGCTGCAGAAGATAATCCGTCTCCTCGTCCATCTCAAAGTCCCGCTCGTCGGAGCTCATCCGGAGCGGCATCTCCTCTAACCTCATCGCCGCGCTCATCCTCCTGATCCGGAGTCTTGGCCACCTCCGGGATCCCAACGGCGATCAAGCGCCAATTTTCCCGTGCTCGCCACATCAATCACAGCAGCCGGGGCATAATCTCCCCCGCGCGGCAGCTCTTCAGGCACGATTATTGTACATTCTATCAGCTGGGCCCCGACGGGTAGGAGGAGGAAGAAGACGCAGTTTAATCGCGTAGGATAGCGCGAGAAGTGGTAAGAGTAGGCAACGCCGAAATTTTATCGCGGCGCGTAAACAAACACATCGACGACGGTATAAGACGATGGTGGCGCGGCGGCAGCACTGTTATCGTCGAGTTATTCATTGCTCAAGTACTTATAACTCCGAAGAAAAATAGAGACGACGACGCATGAGGCTGCTGCTGCTGCTGTCCACGCCCGGCGCGATCTTAATATTGTCGTCGTCCGGAGTCAGCATTATTCGAGAGACACATGCGCGCGCGACAGGGAGAGAGCGCGAGATGGGTATCTATCGATTGTGCGCCGGCGTGGGATGATGCACTCCACCTTTTGTTAGGTGCATGCGTGAAGAGTCGCACGCGGGACGCCTCGTACGTGTATATATAATGCGCACTTATATACGCGCCAAGTTGAATCAGCCTGCAGTGGGTCGAGAACGAAACTGACGTGCGGTCAAGCTTTTTTCGTGCGAGTGTTGCGCAAGGACTCGATATAAACTTTGTTTAGTGTGTAAGTATTGTTGTAAGTGTATATGCCCATCATGAGGTCGAAAAGAGGCGCCTGAGATTACGAAATGAAAACTTCGGTAGAGTGAAGATACGAATTATAAATGACAATGAGACGGGAAAAAATTGTTATTTATTCATTCTTTATTTATATCAAATGAAACGTTGTAAGTTTTTGCAAGCGCTTGTAATTCATCAAATTGGCAAGCTTCTGATGTGAAAATGAACAGTTTATCGAATAACGCTTGCATAAAGCGCTTCTTGGAACTTGAAATCATTACTAAGCTTAAAGAAAATCTGTTGCATTCGCTAAAAATATGCAGTAGTTCAATGATTTGCCCGCGCGTTTCTGCAGAACAGATGTCCAAAGCTACTTGAATAAATTCTTCAAGAAATTCCGTGGGCACTTCGATTTTAAAATATTTATTTATCAAGTCATCCCTGCAAAATAAATCGATTAATTAATTTTTGATAATTAGATATACGTATATTTGTGTAATTATGTTACACGATTTATCTGTTACCTGAACCGTAATAAATAGTCGAACTTTTCTGCAGAATTAGCAAAGCTCGTCCAAATTTTTGAGAATTCCGCCGTGTTCTGAGGCTTGAAATTGCTATCGGAGATGCATTTGTCTTTAGCATCGGAAACAAACAAATTCAGTCCGTCGCGTGTTTTCAAAGCTGCTTCACCGTTAGCGTTGAGACAGTGGTTCCACGATACTTCGGCTCTTTTCTGCATTTCGGATCGCTCCAATGGCCTCAGGTGCGCTGCTTGTACCTTGCGTCGTTTTATTTCACATTAGTAAGTATTTGCAAAGACAATAAAGCTTAAGAATAATGCCTTACCATCCCTCGAAAGTGATCGTACGTGGGAACTCGTTGCTCGATAGCTCGGATTTTAGCGTCGTTTTGTAATCTGTACAGTTCGTCTGCTCTCAAAGCGTCGTCCAATTCATTTTCTAGCGTTCTGAAATCTATAGGCTTTTTCAGAGTACTCATTCTTTTTGTTCTAACAATCCAACTTCTTTTCAGTTAAAATGTTTCTCTTGATGTATTCTCCGATGGATTTTGACTATTATATGAAACGACAAGATGTTACCGTTGTCATGGTAACTAAAGGTACGTAGTTTTAAAAAGTAATTTGAATTCATGTGGTTTTATTGTTCGAAATAGTATATTTACGTAACTACTTCCTTTCTATAAGTATCATAAGGTAATTATTAAAAAAATATATAAAATTAAATAAGAAAAATATATAGTTAGTAAATTAAGATTATAATTATAATATGAGTTTTTATTTAAAACTAGCTTAATTTCTTCATTTATAAATAATAATTTAAAAATGCACACTTTAAATTAGTTTTTGCATCCTATCGAAATTTGAAATTCCGAGAGTTGATAAAGTGTAAAAAACGAAATACTGAGTGATGGTAAGGTAGGAATCTATCGAAACAATATATAAATTTCGTATTAGGTATAAAAAACTATAAATTATGTCAATATTCGCAAGATAATAAATTAAATCACTTGAAATAAAAAAAAATCTTGTTTTCATTATATTTATACTGAATTACCATGGTCAATTTACTTTGGAATAATAAAACATTTGAAAGTATAATGAGAGCACACCCATATCGTGGTCATCAAAAATTCCATTTGGTATTTAAAATAAATTTTTATTTTGTATAAAAAATATTATTGTACACTTTTTTTCTTTTCCGCCTTCTGTCGCTGCAACCTCTCGGCGTCCTCCTTATCCTTGAGAAGCTTATCCTTGCGTCTCTTCACCATCTTCTCGTGTATTCTCTTCATCTCTAAGATTTCTTTCATCTCTTCCTTATCCTCCTCCTATAATCATAACATTTTTTTAATCGTCACTCTGTATGTATAAAAGTCAATTGCACGAGGTACGCTAATATGCTTACCGATTGATTCAATCTCAGTACTAATGCCTTGCGCCCATCGGACATCGGCTGCGAGTAATCGTTCAACTTTTTCAACCTCTCCGCCGGACTGACACCTCTCTCGACGACGAGAACGATCCTCGCCCACTATTCAGAAATCAATCAATCATCAAATTCTTTTCTTATATCTACATGCATACACATTAGAAAAAAGTGTATATATATTGTACCTGTCTCTGCCATTCGTTCCGTGTCTCCGCGATTTTCTGATACGTGTTACCCATCATAGCGATCAGCATGTTCACCAACAGAATCGCCACGATCGCCATGTACACAACGAACAGTGACTACACCCAAAAATCATATATCAAATGTATTTTTATAACTTATAGTGCTAACTTTCGCATATATGAGGAATGCTGCAGATTATCCATACATAGAGGGTTCAAAAATTAAAAAAAAATTTGGAGGCGCACCTCTGTAATAAATTGTTTCTCGTTCTTGAGATCATACAATAGACGAGAAAATTTTTGAAAATTCGAAATGGCCTTGTGATCTATTCTGTGAACGTTACGTGCGTTTCAAAATTATCACGAAAAATTACCAAAAATGACCGATTTTCCCCGAATCCACGTAATTCTTAAGATTTTGATAATTTTTGGTCATATTTCGCGATTTTCAAAAACACGTAACTTTGCACAGAATTATCCGATTCTGTGGGAGCTTACTACTGTTTTTTGTCCATTTTTCTCATGTTAAATTTCCATAAGAGAAATGGATTTGTGTTTAAAACCGTGTCACAGGACCATTTTCGAGTATTGGACATTTTTTTCGTCTATTGTATGACCTAAAAAACGAAAAAAAATTTATTACAGAAGTGTGCTTCCAAATTTTGTTTTTAAATTTTTTAACCACCTAAGTATGTGGATAATCTATATATAAAATTCCTCATACATACGAAGGGGTAAGCCTTGCCCTCACCTTGGCCTCCATCTCATGATCCGTGTTCTCGAACGCGTCGTAGTAGTCGCCAAAGTTGGTCATGCTCATCAGGAACATCGCCATGATGCTCTCCATGGGCGAGGGCATAGGGTTCGCCTTCGAGTCGTCCACCCCCTCGGGCGTTATCGGGTTGTCGAACGACAGGAATATTATGTAGTACGCTGCAATCGGTACATAACAGACACACATATATATCATTGACCTCGTTCTCCTGGAGGAGGAAAATTCCGGGGAAATCGCCCGCTAAATGCATCACGGTTTTTTTTTTGTTGGCTTCGTGCGCTCGCGTTAAAATGTTTGGAATTCGCCGGCGAATAAGAGCACGCGCGCGCCTGTGCGTGAACTCTCGAAATAGCCCCAAGATTCATCCGAGTTATTTGGTCTTTTGTGATGTGTTGGCCCGCGCGTGGTATTATACGCGATTGACAGCGCGGGTGGGGACATGAGAGATATATTTATTACTGCGCTTGCGGGAATGATAAGATCATCCTCTTTAATTGAGGCGGATGATTTATGAACCTGCGGAGTGCCGCATTGTCTAGATGGCTGTAATAAAGAATGTCGCACATAAAAACTTGATTCGATTCGCAATGTTTTTACAATTACACACATATACACATAAGTTGTACGCGGTTCTATGATGGGCCTTGGAAAAACGATGATTTTATGGCTCAATAAACGACACTTTACACGCGCGTGCAATTAAAATATATTGAAAAAAAAACACTCACAACGTTTCATCCATTACGTACCTCGACGCGACTTTTAATTACCCGCGCATATCTATAATACTCGCTCATTGAAACCCATCATCATCATCATCATCGCGCGTCCACCTCAACGACATAAAAAAATCCATTTTATTCACTTTTCATCTAAGTGCAGTCGCGCATGTATATTCAAGAATAGAACTGAACTTCGCATTCCGCGTGGAATTATGGCGCGTGCTAAAACTACGCGCGAGCAATAATCGCGAGCGTTTTAATCCCGTATGGTATTAACGAGCCGTTATACACCGCAGTATGCGCGAAATTCCAAAGACGAATGATTCGGCGAACTAATATCCTTTTATTTTTCAACGCTCTTTAGCACGCGCGGCAAGAGTCAATGGCACCGTGCCATTCTCACCAGGGCGCACGAATACTGTGATTCATGCGCAACTTTCGGTGCGGTGGCGTACATAGAACAAACACGTAAAAAAAGCGTTACGTAACGCTTATGCGCGCTCGCGCGCGTGCACCGTTAGCATAATCTGACCTTGGCATAGTACCGCGGCGTCTGTTAAAGATCGAGGGGATATATCTGTGTGTATAATGCCAATGTCAGATTACAATGCGACGACGACGATGGCTTGTTTAATATTAGGAATCTGTTTGTTGTAGTCATCATCTCTCTCTCCCTCACAATTAGTTTGTTTAGTGTAATGTAACAGTTGCTTAGTTGCGACACTTTGTCAATGACAGAGCTACGGGTAAACGGAGATTAGTTTATATTTTATATATATATACAGCCAAAAATTGGCTCGGATCGGCAT
The DNA here is from genome assembly GCA_900474315.1 of Torymus auratus. Classification (NCBI taxonomy): domain Eukaryota; kingdom Metazoa; phylum Arthropoda; class Insecta; order Hymenoptera; family Torymidae; genus Torymus; species Torymus auratus. The sequence goes on from UXGD01000424.1 coordinate 27,940, forward strand.
TTGGGCTAAATTAAAGAGTAAACAGTGTAAATAGTTTCGAATGGACTTCGTTCGTCTTCGCGGTTGATTAATGAGCGAATGGTCGGTACGCTTTGGCGGATGAGCGACATATACATAAATACGTGACGATACAGAGAAGAAAATAAACTATGAAGTAATCGGAGCAAATGAGTCACGTTGATGAAAACGCGCGGGAAAATTTATTTTCATTCAAGAAAAATATAGCTGTCGTGGACAATTACGCTCGAGAGTGCGCGCGCTTATGAAAATAATGGTTTTTTTTGCAATAATTATAATTTAAAAGGCTTTATCGCGTAATTGTTACAGGAAAAAAAACTGCTGTCAATCTGCTGGCGCCGAGCTGCGGCAAAATTAATTTATGCATTCCTTATAACAATTTATTATTGAATGTAGTTGAAAATATTCTTATCAACATTTGCAGAGAATGTCATATTATGAATTATTAAGAAAATTTTTGTGTAATTAGTCGACAGCATTTTATGCAAATTCTTAAATTGTGACATAAAACAAAAGTCTTCTGATAAAGTCATATTAAATACCGATATAATTTTCCAACCATCATCTAACCCGTGATTCAAACACGATTCGCTGTACAAAATCCAGGTAATCTTCCGATTGATTTATCGCGCCGTACACCTGCACAACATTATTTACGTCCCCGCGAGAAAACATTAAATCCGAACGTTACGAAATCACTTGGCGCTCCAGTTTTTCCCTTATCACAGCGTACAGCGCATGTACACCTAAATACCGCGATATAATACGAATTATTTGTGTTGCTTGTTCGTTTCTTGCCTTGCGAGAATCCCATGACGAAGACGAGGTAGATGCAGACGAATCGCAGCAGGTCGCCCATGATCATGCGGTAGATCATGACGACGAAGGGCCCGACTGTCTTGAAGCCTCGGCAGAAGAAGAGGAAGTAGGGCGCCGTGGTGAGCATCACCACCACGGCGAGCATATCCTCGACCTCGTCGGCGCAAGCCAGGCGCAGGAACGGGAACGAGAGCAGGATGCAGCAGGAGAACAGGAACATGACGCGCGATGGCGCTGTCATCTGGAATTATTTTAGCGTTTTTTTATGTGACTGGTTGATAGAGTTTTACGATTTTTTTGGTTTTTTGTGGTTTTTTGGGTTTTTGACAAAATGGGCTGATCGGTAAATATTTTCTGAAATAATAAGAACAAAATTACAATGCTTACACTGAATTTGTCATAATTCTGATTTTGAAACGATTTTAACACTTTCACGCCGGCATGATCGATATATAGGCCATGAACTATTGTTAATTACTTTCATTTTTATGCTCTTAAAAAACGCTTTCCAAAAAATATATTTTTAACGGTTGACTGTTGTGTTTCTTAAAATCTTTAAAAAAAAGTAACATTCAAAATTTTATTTTTTATTCAAATTATAATTTAATGTTTGAAATATTATAAACACTGTCTTATACATGACCCGGCGCGAAACTGTTAATTAGGAAGCAACCTGAGTATAAAGATAGTAATAATAATAATAATAACAGTAATAATTATACAAATAATTTTACAAATTCCACTATTGTCCTTTTAATGTCCTAAAACTTACTATACTTCAGGAAGTTTTACCATGAAAACATAAAAATGTTTAAAAATACACTATCTAGTAAAATTTTTTATAAAGTAACATCAGTTTTTTATTTTCTACAGTCAGTGGAATAGTTTTAAAAGACAGTATAGTATACTAATTTTTTGGAAAACTATTTACGGATATTAAAATCGAAAAATCAAATGGAACCTCACCAAATTCTCAATGAACATATTGAGGCCGAGGAACCTGGCCTCTCTGAGGGCCGCGCATATGTAGAGTATGGCGCCGAACTCCATGAATACCTCGGCCGTCAGTCGGATCTTCGCCACGGAGCTGTTCATGTGCATGAGTCGGCATTCCTCGGTTAGATCATCCCACCTTGAATCGTTTGCCGATCGTGAAAAATTCGAGTCCTTGCGGACCATTAAGACACGATCTATTCTAAACGATGTTTGTTATTGCTCACTATATGTATGCTATATGCCAATATCGAATCGGTGCATCTTTTTAAGCAAATACGTTACGCTCACGCTACTACGTGTGTATAAACAAACACATCATAATAGTTATTACACACTATTAATACACTCACCAGTCGTCTTCGTCCTTTTTCTCTACTTTCCTCAGAACGAGCACATCGGGCGAATCAAAATCGAAGGGATTGTTGCTATCGGCAGTATCGTTGCTCATGCTACTCAGATTATATATATCGTTCGTGATGTCGACGTAATCGCTCTCGTTCGTCGTGGTTTCCACATTTTGTTTTATGGTCAAGTTCCATATGTCCCTGAGTGTCGAGCTGATGTTCGATGCTACCAACAGGGTTATCTTCTCTATCGAGTCCGACGTGACGTTCGGCGAGAGTTTTAACGTCGTCGCGAGATGCTCCGCAAGATTTTTCACGAGGAGGGATGATAGAGTGACTTCCGGGGGTTCAGCTGTGGACAATGAGAAAGGATCGGATGTGGTGCTGTTTAAGGCCGTTTGAGTGGGAGTTGCGTCTTTTAGGGTGGGACCCGGTCGCAGGGTGAAGCTTATGAGGGAGAGGATGAAGTAACCGCAGAAGAGATAGAATTGCCGGTAGAACCTGAAAGATGATACATAGTAATGAGGGATATTTTTATTTTGATACCAAAAGGTGAAGATTGCGAACCTGGATTTGACGAAAGTATTCCATTTGGCATTCAGCAGGTCTATCAACACGCCATCCATCAGCTCTAAATGCTCGTCTTTGTCCTTGAAAGAGAAATAAAAAAAAAACATTTCCTTATTATTTGATCTCAAGTTGGAAAAGTACTTCGATCTTTCTACTTACACCGAATACGACTAAATTCAAGGCAGAATTGTTGCTGATCTTGCCAGTGTCCACGTCAATGGTATCAATTTGCGAGAGCGGATAAGCGGCGCAAGTGATGCTGCCGATCTGCCAATAAATCTCCCGCTCTATATTCATAATGTGAAAAAACATCTCGATGCGCGCTAACTTTGCGGCCAATGTCAGCGGCGTCATGTGCTGGACGTTGCGAACTGCCAATGAGGAGCCCACCTCGAACGCCATGTCGAAGGTTTCCTTAAATCAATTGTATTTTTAAAGAAATGGCTTTCGCTTCAATTATATATTACATATATTGTCGATTAGTTTGTTATAACATCTGTCAGTCGCTAATGCACGAGAGTCAATTTTTAAATTGAGTTTAATTTTAGAAGAAGAAAAAATTGAGGATTCGAAGAAACAAAACAATCGCATTGTAAAAAAACATCTTCATAAATTAATGACAACAACAGTGGACCGTGACTCACTCGTCATCTTCGCGCGCGCAGACGCACGACAATAAAACGCATCATAAATTCCGTCGATGACGAAAAAAGCGTTTAAGGCAATCGCTGACATCTAAATTAGAAAGGAATCAAAAACTATAATTCGCGAATTCCTCCGTCCGATTAAATCTCTCTCTCTCTCTCTCTCTTTCCTATTTCCAGACACATCAGACGTATTTTTAGACCGACTGCGCGCCAACACGGAAACACACACACACACACACTATACGTTCTCTCTCTCTGGCCATTTTTTCGCGCACACGTCAAAGCAGCAGGTGTTTAACTCTCCGTTTTCGCTAAATTTAAAGTGAGGGATGAAAAAGTGTGCGAGTGCGTATGTGTTATGTATAAAAAGAAAAGAACTCGAAAGAATTGAGGTCGAGAGCGAGCTTTCGGTTTTAAAGTTTACGGTAAAGATTCGCGCGATGAGTATATACGTGCGTTTATTTTAAAAAAAGCATTCCACATCATGCCGCGGAGCAAATAAGAGGAAAAGAGCAGCGAGAGGAAGCATAATATTTTCTCAGCGAAAAGGACGGGCCCGATATTTCGGGCTTTGCTTTTGTACGAATGTCCCCATTATGCGCCTTGTTTTGCCTCCGCGATTGTATATGGCGAATGTAAATTTCAGTGAATTCATACAGCTTCTTGCTCAACTTTTGAGAGGAAAGAAATACGTAATTTTTTCTTACACTCCCAGCACACACACTTTCCCATTTGAAAACCGTGCCACTGCGCCGATCTTTCATTCCCCGCAAATCGGCTGCACTGTACATTAATATACTCTAGCCGTTCTGTAGCACAAAGTGCGCACCGCGCGGAGAATAAGCCGCGAGCATTAACAATGCCCCTACGTATATACAGTTAGGCAAATGCCATCAGATATCCTGTGTGTAAGACATATATCGGAGGACTCACGAGCTTCTGATAAATGACGAGCATGTGGAGCACGGTGTTGCCGTTCGTGTCCTGCTTGTCGGGATCTGCGCCTCTGGCGAGTATCAGCCGGTAGCATTCCTCCTGGCCCAGGCAGGCTGCGAAGCTCAATGGATACTCGCCCCAGTACACGTAACTGTTTGCATGCGGTAAAATTAATCGATCTTTTCAATTGTCGGGTGATGCGTAGTGTGTTTGGGTTTGTGTGAGAGGAGGCGAATTGCTGGTAATGGTTGTAAATATGCAGAGATATTGTGTGTGTATGGGTTTATTGAGGTGTGTTTTTTCTACATTGGATGATTACATTCTATAAATAATTTCTTTTTGTGCTTTTTAAAATTTGTTGATTTCTTTCAAATTTTAGTGCTCCTAAATTTTGAATTTGGTCGTTAAAACAATACTTAAAATCCCCATAAATATCGTCAAAAGCCATTTAAGATGAATAAAATTTTAGTTTAATCGCCTAAAATTTGAAAGTATAATAAGCTGTTTTTCTGAAATAAAAAGCTTTAATCACAAAAATTATTGTTTAATACACGGGCTATAGAAAAATAATAAATTGTACCCATCATAGGTAGTTTCCGGACACACGCAGACCCACTCATGCTCGATGCTGTCATTCCGTGACGCCTTCTGATCCTCCGGGCACATGAAATTCCCGAAGCAACGCTCGTTGACGTCGGCGCCGCTGTCGAGCAAAAATTTCACCATCGACGGGTCCTCGTTAACGATCGCGATATGCAAAACGTTCTCTCCTATAAAAAAGTTTGCGTTGAGAATTGCATAGAAATGAATAATTTCTTTAAAAAAATTCCATCCTGTATATATAATACGAACCGTAGTATTCATCATCGATGTAGATATCGTTGATGAGATTGGGATAAAAGCGGAGCAGGCGTTTCGCCAGATCGGCATGAATGGCCGTGGCGTTGAGCATGCACAGGTGCAAAATCGTCTCGCCGACTGCGCCCCGCTCGCCGAGGCTCCAGCATACCAATCTGTGCTTGCTTTTATCTGTATACGAGGTTGAAAAAGAGCATTGTAGCGTTTGTGTGAATTGTTTGGAATTCGCCGAGGTTATTGAGATTTGACATACCAATTTCGCTTTCGTCGGGCTCCTCGTAGCCTTCCATGTCTTTGTCGATGTCGTAGTCCTCGGGCTTTTCCATTACTTTGAGTACTGGTAGCTGCAGGAAAAGATAAACATAATGTTTGCCTTTTTTTTAATAATAATCAGGATTTTGGTACATTTTTATATAAAAAATATATTATTAATTGAAAATCTTAAATAACGCGCAGTGAAAGCATTCGTTTTAACAATTTGAGGTTAAATTGGACTTTCGAAGAATCGCAAATGTAAATGTTTAATGTTATTTAAACCATTTTGTGTCTCGGCCTCTCCTTGTTTCTCAAAAGTACGAGCTTGGATATGGGTATCCACTTTCCTTTGCCTTTGTTGTACAAAAAAGGCTCGACTTTCGTTCTTATTGCATGATCGATCTCGGCATATTGTTTTGTTTGCGATGCTCGTTTCATCATATCCACCAAAAGACCACCACCTGTTGAATTGCAAGTTATAAAATGGAAGTACAGTAACAATGATTATAGACGATCGAATGCGCTATAAAAATAGAAGAAAGAAAAAATCTTTTACGGTGACTATTACCTTTCAAGTCGACGAGTTTGTAAAGTACAATGGAAGATGCATCCGTTTGCTTTTTTACACCGCTAGTAACGTTACTTTCTGTATTTCCCATGTTCTGAGAGCACGATCAATAAATGTTGTTTTATAAGTCTTGGAAGTGTTTCATTTTTAGTAGACAAAATAATAGCATTCCAAGTTCAAAAACACGTATCACTGGCTGAGTGTTTTGTACTTCGGTCGGGGCATGCCGTTACCATGACTTGAGGCGAATTATCGATCAAACATTTTTGTTATCAGGTGCAACAGCTACTTGATTTTCATAAATTATTTTGTTATTTCATTATTGTATAAGTGCAATGACTAACCTTTTTTTAAATTGTTGTAAAGGTGAATACCGGTTGCGAGATCGAATTTTTAATTAATTAAAGCATAAACATATTCCAGCAAAATAAAGAGTGATAATACGGAACATATCTGACAAATTAATTGGTGTTAGTGATATCTAGTAGTTGTTTTGAATAAAATTTATCAAATAATCAACTTCAAATCAGAAGTTTTTGGGCGGAAGAGACGCTGTTATTTCCTTTTTTCTTTTAATTAGCAAAGATATAGTGAAAGCGAGAACTCGCTAATATTTTTATCTCATAAAGTAAAAGTAATCAATTGCCGTAATTGAGGAAAAAAAAGTCAACGTGATTTGCGGTTTATTGATAATTTTTCTACTGAATTAATTGAATGAATTACAAAATATATCCATGTTGAATTTACCATTACAATATAAAAATTATTATTTCATATAAGATAACATAAAATGAGCGATAACTTTAGCAAGCCCGCATAGATTAAGCAAAAAAATAAGAGATTTTTTATCATAAGGCAAATTATTATTGTTAAAATGCATTTTCAAATAAAATAAAATAATCTGATGTATATAAAAAAAGTAATAAAAGTTAGCAAAAGAAAGCGTAACTCAACTCACTTTAGGCCCCGGAGGGATTCGAACCCTCGATCTCCTGTTTACTAGACAGGCGCTTTAACCAACTAAGCCACGGCGCCGTTGGCACCAGCTACGGTAAGGGTCGTACAAGTTGTTAGAGGCACCTTTTATTATTCATTGACCATATATGTTCATAATTAAACATATAACAATGTTCTTAATTGCAAGTATAATAGTTAATTTAACTTATATAACATTCGAAAACTTTTTGTGATGCTGTACCAAGCTCACTAAATATAGATATTCAGAATAAGCAAATAAAGAGAGCAAATAGTCATATATATTTACGACTATATTTTGATTATAATATGAAATAGGAAAAACATGGATTTAATGAATGAGTAAATATTTTAATAGCAAAGCAATAACTATCCTTACCACTTACCAATTTGGTTCTTTTTGGTAATTATAAGCTCTTGTTTCTCCTTTTGGAAATGCTATTCAAATATTCCGTTTTAGATTTTTTATAATATTATTGCATTATTGCTTCTAGTGTAAATAATTGATTGATGCTTAAAGGGTAGCGTGTATTATAAATCTTTTTTTATTTATTATTTTTAACACTGGTTTGTATTTTTTGTAATTGGTTTAAAAAATTATTGAAAGCGCCACCGCATGATGCAGTTATCCCATGGGAAATAATACTCGGAAATAATGCATAAATAGCATAAATACATAACCAAGCTATTTGTATATCAAGTATTTTTTTTAATCTTAGTAAAAATAAAAATTAGGTATTTAGACAGAAAGGAAGTGGCGTAAATCCAAAAATATTTATTTTGTTCTAGTTATTATATATTACATTTTTCTGTTTAGTCTTTATTAGTTTTTAGATAATAAGTTTATTTTGTAAGTTTTGTTAACCAGCCTATGTACAAGTAACTCTTGTTTATCTCTATAGAATTACTTCATGTAAATTAACTGGTAATAAATAAATAATCAATTAAAAATATATATTTCGTGATTGTTGAAATAAAATATATAAAAACAGTCATGTACATATTATTTTGTATATATTTTATACTTTATTACCGCAAATTGATTTTATTTTAGCATGTAAGTTTAGTATAACCGATCTGTTAGTTTGTAAGCTACCAGCAGACATATGTATTTTATGCACCTCTATAGGATGCCATATATCTTTATCGGATTTCTTTTTTATATCCTGACGATACTAGCTGCATTACGTAACATTGTCGTATTACTTCTAATAAATAAATAAATAAATAAATAAATAAATAAATAATCAAACAAACAAACAAATAAATAAACAATCAAACAAATAAATAAATAAATATAATAGTTGTTTCAATTATTTTTATAATTTAATATTATTTAAATTAATTTAAAAAATTATAAAAATAAATTTTCCCATTAATTCTCTTACTATAATCATTAAAAAAATTGTTAAAATTTTTAATTCAAGTTCATTTTGTATAAAACGCCATATTAATTGTTATGCAATCCTGTATACCTTACTGTAAAATAATATCTAAATTGAATAAAATTTGTTCAGATCACGTGACTGTCTTTTTTGTGACTTTTCCAGTTACATACCCAAATAGCGTTGCTTCAGATATGTGGTTCGTTGGTCTAGGGGTATGATTCTCGCTTAGGGTGCGAGAGGTCCCGGGTTCAAATCCCGGACGAACCCAATTTTTTTTTTTTTTTTTTTTTTACTTTAATTTCGAAATACTGCAATATTTGTAATTTATTTTTTATTAAATTAATTATTTATTTAATGTATGTTGTTAATTTCTTTTACATAATAGTTTTCTTTTCTACAGTATACGTAGAACATACATTTCTTTTGTAATTCAGAAGATATTCTACTTGTTTTGCAAAGTGTACTATCTATTTTCAATATTGTTTATACTAATTAACAATAATACATATGCCATTCTAACATTATTTCATTACTATATTTATCACATTAAATGAGTTAAAATTTGTTAGAAATTGTGCCAATACAGATTTATAATTCTTTTACGACGCATAAAGCAATATTTTTCTTGATTTATTTGCCAAAGAAATTATCCATCTTAACTTTATTTCGTGTTCTGTTTGCTTTGACATGTTATATAGATAGCGCAGGTTTCATGTTGACCTAAGAAATCCAATACGATCTCCCGGGCATCGTCCTGTTCGGAAAGAATGCGCGGAATACGTATCCGATTAAAAAAGAAATGTGTTGAACGCTTATCATATTAAACGCATTCTACTTCGGGTGTGTAATTATACTATTAATTGAATTTTAAAAGCGCGACCGGAGAGCAATTAATCACTTTTTTGCAAGAAGGAAAAAAATAACTGGTCTGCAGTGTGGTCTAGAAAATGTTTGATTAAATTTATGGAGACAGTGTATGAGCGTGTAAGCAACGTGTCTTAAAAAAAGCTGCGCTGCTTTGTGAATCGTAATGAACTTCCATTCTGACATTTTTTTAAAAGAAAGAATATCGACTGCGATAAGTGGAACATGTGGTACGTGGTATGATTATTCAAAAGAAAAGTAGATAGGGTATGTGAGCGAATAGGTGGACTCTTTTCTGACTAATTATGTAAATTACTTTTAATTGCCGAATGTAAATGTATTAGTAACGTTCTCTGTAATTTTATTATTAAATTATATTAGTCAAGAGGATACATGTAATCTATATTAATAGAAGTAAAGTATGAGCTGGAATCCGTGCTTATTTATTAATTCAACTATGTGATTTCTCTATCTTCTGGTAATTGTTCATCTACTGGTTGGCTTACCCTAGATAGATACTCAGATAGCTATAAATATAACTTTTATTTTTATCAAATAAACTAAATTACAATAGATTATTCAAAATATTAGGATTCGTGTTTGCATATTATCGAGTTACATAAAAAGTTTATAAAGTACAAAATACAATAGGTTTTTAAGTAAGTAAAAATATCACAATTATTTTGTTATATAGTAATCCCTTAACGATTTTTTTTTTCAATTCCAATGTAAAAAAAATAATAGGACTAAATATTGAAGAATAATCATATTTTTATATTCTGACTCAATTGATATGATTAATTCAGGCGTAAAATTGAACTCAATGCACTCGTCTTCCATCAAAACATTTACATTACCTCTGATTCATCAAAATAAATAGATATTGAGACTACACTGAGATACCTTTCAAAAAGTTTCAAGCACCTTGCGAAAATTATCGGACAGTCTCATCAAGCAATTACAGATTGTGAATCCCCTATGGGCTTCGCCCATTTTATTCCTTACAACACCGGCGAATCCTCTTAAAAATGATATAATTGAAAAAGAAAATGGGCGAAATTTCAACTTTCTATGTACATGTTACAAGGAATATTTTGCTCGCCAGCAAGTATTGATTCATCAAATTCCATTGCACATAGATGATTTTAAAAATAAAAAAGACATAAATACATAAATAAATAATAAAGAACTTTACCGAAAAATCATTATTTTGAACATTAAGTTATAAATTATTTTACGAAAATTATATTTTTGTAAATGTAGTAATTTTTTGATGTTCAAATATATAGTTTCTAGATATAATAAGCAATCAAATTACCAACCAAGTATATGATCTCCCAGCTGAATCCAGTCTATACCGTTTACTGTACATACAATTAACGCACAAAACCAACACCACTACACCTATACTCAACGTCACTTAATTAACGCTACCTCCCACCAAATCTGCAACAGCATCTAAAAAAACCTCGCAACCGATCATCGCCTATAAGCATATAGGAAGCAGGAAGCAATCGGCTCCGATCATAGCCGCCGCATACCTATCGTACGCGCTAGCTCGGGAGAAAAATTCGTAGTAGGGGGACAGCTACAACGCGTCAAAGAAAAAGACAGAGATAGATAGATCGAGCGCTAGCCTCGTGTCGTCGTCGTCGCCGCCGCATCGTTTGAATGCGCCCCGCGCGAATGCGAGTGTAGCAATCGTTCGTCACCGCAGTGTGTGTTTCTGGTGCGCTCACTCACCGAATTGTGTGTGCGCGTCGTTTTCTCTCTCTCTCTCTCTTACTTTGCACGCTGCTCTCTCTCTCTCTCGGTACGCGGGCGCTCGCGCGGGGGTTCGGCTGCTCATATACGTTTACCTCGCCGCGCGAGGCACCCGCTTGGGTCAGTGAGGCTCGCGCTTTCGAGTTGCAAGCACACGTCGACTATACTCTTCTTACACAAGAGAGAACGAGGAAGGACGAAATATACATACACGAGACGATAAACGCGCGCAGCGCGTACAAAACTCGGTTTTTGGATATTTTATTTTCGAAAATTTTCTTTTTTCATATACATAGCCTCGCGAATAGCCGAGAGTGAATAGTGCTGAGGTTTACACATATTATAAAAGGCCGACAAGCTACAGTGGATCCTGAGAATTCACGATGTGAGTACACCTCTGCCTAACTATCATATATACACTATATCTATGTATACGTATATAGCTCTAGTTAGCTATTCATTCATCCTGTGCAGTAGGCTTTTTTCACGAGACGCCGCGTCTGTCTTATCGGCGCGCTCTCGCGTTCCTTCTCGCAGATAAGTGTGCATTGCGAGTATATACGTGGATTTTGTTTGCTCTTGACTGAAAACTGCGGCCGCGCATTATAATAAAAGTGTGTATATAAAGAGAAGAAAAAGAAAATCTCGCGTATCCTATAGCTCGCGGTGCGGGTGTAATGCGCGCGCGCGCGGAATCAATCGGACCGGTATATTATAGATCGGTACGCGCGCGCGCGCACTATTATACCGTATACCTGCCCATCACGCGGACCATTTACCGAACAATAATAGACACGGAGATGAGGAGGAGACCGCCTCCGGTTACGATTCACGGAATATATCTCAAGCTACCGTTACACATAAGATATGTAACAGCAGCAGTATTTACAGGTAAAATATATGTGGAAAATAACGAAAGGCGCGTCACAGTATAAAAAAAAAACGAGCGAACCGCCTCTTGTTTACCGCGCTTGTTTTCCTCGCTTTTTATTCGCATCGCGCGCGCAGACGCCACCGTATGTTTTTTTTTTTTTTTTTTTATTTCACTCAGCGCATCCCGAAAAACCTTGAGCCACACGCGTCTACGATGATGATCGAGAGAAAGTCATCGAGTTGACACGCGCGCTGCAACAGCAGCAGATATAGAATCGACGCCGCGCGAATACTAAACCATCCCGAAGAAATTACGCACGAAACAAAAAAGAGAAGAAGAGCGTTATAGTGTGACGTAATTGTGGAATGCGCGAAACTCGTGCAGCACACGCGCAAGATATTTGCGAACGTAAACATCATACAGTGAGCGCGCGCGCGAAAGTCTGGTTTTTCCGCGGCTCTGATAACAACTGCGCGAAAGCTGTATTATAAGTATACCTGTATACATATATATCTCAAAGGGCTCTTTACACACGTTCCGCGCGTATATGTAACGACAACAATCGCCGGGAGAGTATAATTGAAATCGCCTTCAGCAGCGCATAAGCACCAGCACGAATCGACAAATGAATTGTGTGTAGTATGTATATATACGGTATATACAGCGCGGCGTTATCGCGGGCGTGCGTATATCGATTTCAATCGTTATATTTTTCCGCTATCGCGCGCGCCTTTAAACGCAAAGTTCGATAGACTTTCGCATACCAATGGTAATGGAAAACACGGAGATAAAAAAAATTCAGGCCTCGCGTTGATAAGGTTAAAAATACGATCGATCGCCGTATGTATACAGGTATACATCATTCTCTTGCTAATAAACTCGCGGGTAATAATAATAATAGGCCGCGTGCGGTCGGCATCTAGGCTTTGCGCGCGCATCGCTGACATAATGCCGAAGGCAAGCGACGACGACGACGACCGCTTATGCCAAAATCCGAGGCGACTATGTACGCCTCCTTTTTTTTTCGCCGCCTTGTCGCAACACTTGGCGCGGCCTCTAGGAAAAGTCACGGAAACTCGCGCAATGTAGTTGCAAATCAGGTGTGTGTACGCATAGTCATACTAATTTTACTCGCAGTGTCTTTTTTTATATTCAAAAGCTGTCGACGGCACTGTTTTTCTCAATTTTCCACTACAACTGCGTGTTTGCTTTTTTTTCCATTATGATAACTTGTAGTTTATGTCCGAGCTCGTGTATACTTACTTACGCGGCGTGTCGATGATCATCACACAGAGTTGCGGCGGCTTCTTCACGCACTTGACGCGCTCTCGACAAATTGCTTTGTACTTCGGGTACGAGAGTATAGTGATTTTTCTAGGCCAAGCGCCAAAAAATGTGTCAGCATATAGACACTTGATGTTGTATATAGACGAGTGACGGATATTCGTTTGTATTTTAAAGTAACACGTATTACTCGTAGAAATATCTATCTCGGACCTTTCAAGTGTGTCTACGTATATGGTAAGCATATAAATTCTGTGACGCGACGCGCGCCGTATACTTCTATATTACCGTCATTATCGCCATTATGAAAATCACCTCCAATCATACCGTCAATATTATCATTAGCATATACAATTATCTTCGTTATCGACATCCACGTTACGCGCGCGCCATTGTCACCGATTGAGAAGTTTAGGCTACACACATCAATGGTCGGATATACAATATTATTATTGAAAAGCCGGGCGCGTGCTATCGCGTTACATAACGCTTATGCAGAATCGCGCGGGATATGCTCCAATTCGGCGGAGAGAAATCATTGTTGCGCGATAATAAAGCGCGCGCAAAATCTCTCCGCGCGTCTGTGACGCACTCTCACGAGACAATGCAAATTCTATTACGCGTATATACTCTACCCACTTTCCTCGCGCGCATTCTTTTCTATTCAATTCCATTACACATGCACCCGATCACAACCTGATGCATACGAATATACGCGCTCCCGATCGATCGTCACTCTTGGTAATATGCTAACGCTTGCCCAACCCGTAGAGAGAGAGAACGCGTGCATGTAGCACTCGGCCGTTTTACAGCTCGCAGGCGCGAAAGATTAGAGCCGCGATTATACGTGTGTATATATACGTATTTACGCACGCGTACGCATACAAGAGCTCCATCGTTCGGGTGCAATTGCGCGCGTGAGGTCGTTCCTTTTTTTTATGTATGCGGGTGCCAAGTCAGCGTCTTTGCGGCGGTAGTGGTTATAACGGCTGACTGGTAAAATTGCCGGCGAAAGAAAGTGCGATTTCTGAGGGGAAAGAAGAATTTTTGTTATTGTAGAGAGTTGAGCGTCCGAAAAACGCGAACGAGGCGCTCGACGGAGAAATTGATACCGAGGTGTGGTTTTATAGTATGGGTGTAGATGACTTTTTTAATAGCGGGTGAAGTTTTCGGTTAATAAGTTGTTGGAGTTTGAGCGTTGAATGAAGGATTGAGCTGGGAATGAAAAATATAATAATTGTTATTGACGTTGGTGTAGAATATCGCGTAAGATTGGTAATTTGAGAAATATAAAAAATTTTTTAATGAATGAAAATTGAAATGGCAATTGAAATGATTTTGAAAATGATTTATGAGCGCAGCCTAAATAGATAATAGTTTATAGACCAATTACTCGTGCAGATAGCTCTTATAGACATAGACACGCGCGTTCTGCTACTTCACTAAATTATTTTTCCATTCCATGCGTGCTATGATTCTATACGAGAACAGTTTAAGTTATTGAACAGCAAATAATCAAATTTCCAATCATTTCTAAAAAATAATTTCTCTCATAACATAAATTAAAGTTCTAACATTTTTACAGAGCTGTTATACTAAATCATTTCAACAACGATAACCGCTACTATTATATTCAACGGTCCATTTCGCACAAAAAAGGAGCACCTCCCCATTACACGCGTGAAAACCGCACGCGACATTACCGCACATCATCAATCGCTCGTAGCTTTCAGCAGCATTCACTTGGGCCCGACTAATTCGACGCTCGTTACGAGGAATCCGCGATGACGGATATGCGTTCGCGCACGTATACACATGCACACATCGAAGCCTCGTACTTTCAAACGGCGTCAAAACATCTGCAAGGGAATCCAGGGCGCGCATCGCTATTATTAGCCCCGAAAAGTATTCCGAATAAACGGGCGAATTTCATCCAAGTCGCGCTCGGCTGGTTAACGAGGAGCAAACGCATTCCGTTTACGCATATATACGCGCGATGCGAATGATTAGCCTAGTTTACTCGAGAGGGAGAGAAAGATGCGGGGTCGAGACAATAAGGCGAGATGCAACAGGCGCTGCGGTGGGTAGTGTGAAGTCATCATCCGGTGGCTGTTGCTGTGACTGAAAGTTTAAGGATTTCTTTTTGGGACCGCGTGAAATTGTAGACATCGTTATCTTGTTTGTTTTTTCGGCGGGATATGACTCACCCGCCGCGCATTCGCCGTCCGAATCAATTATTACGCGGCGATAAAACCGATATAGATTCGCCATTCATACTTATGCGCGTATAATATATTCGCCAAGTCAACGGAAAATACACTCATCGTTCCGAAGAAATCGGAAAGAGCTCATCCTTCCTTCTTTTTTTTCGCGTAATTACGCGTAGGGAGGTGCATATACGCGAATGCCGTAACATTAATCGTGATTCAATAACCGCGACCGTCGCGGTTTTATCGGTGACGATGACAGCGTGGCCGCGTCATGCGGTCCAGCGAGCGAATAATTCCCGGGAGCGCCAGGTTTCCGCTGATGTATGTGTGACGCTCATCTCGTCATCACGCGCGTGTATCCCGCCCACGCGAGTGCATTGCAAAGTGACTCATATTCCATCGATATATTTTAAACGATTGTGTCTTTTTTTTTCTCTCTGTATAGTGTAAAGGCCGCGCGAACACTGTTGTGTTTGCGCAGCGTATATATAGGTAGAGAGAGAGGGACTAATTTGGTCGCGGAGCTGTGTTTAGCATGACAAAGTGGACGCGCCGGCGTTGAGCTTCCGACTTCGGTGATTACTTCATCATCAGGCACCTTGCGCCTATGTTTTGTATTTGCATAGGCCGTACTATATATACGATGACAATGGGATGTAGAGTCCCGCCCGGCTGTATATAATGACTATCGAGAGGGAAGGTGAATGTAAATTATTGTTTATCCTGGCGTATATAAGATCCCTGTATATATCACATAGCAAGCGCGAGAGCTTTTTTTTTTCTCTATTATAGGTGTATTGGATTTTCGTCCATGTTTTATTCATTATATAGACCGCTCTATTAGCGCGCGTAATGTGTGTCCGCGGTAAGAAGATTAGAGCGTGAAATATACGCCGTGCGCGCGGCGGCGTTTGCGAAATCTCTATTAGCGCGTACAATTGTATAAGTGTGAAAATACCTAACGATTTTTTGATTATATACCATGATGGTACAGTAGGAGTAGCGCACGCGTATGGTAATGAAAAGTAAACAAATTATTTAGTAATTATATGCAACGAGAATCAATCGCATGATCGGAAGGCCACAATCGTTTATGTCCGAGGCGAATATCTAAGATTTTTCATTATTAGTTACGGCTGTTGCTGGATGAGGCCCTTGATGACTGTGGTGATTTATCGCGGCAGTGTATTAGAAGCAATAGAAGTGACGTGTTTTTCTTATACTTCCTCTCCGATCGTTAATTTATATTTTTTTAAGCTCAAGTATACCGATCATTTTCGTATATAATATTTATATATACGTATATATATATATATATCAGGAACAACAAACGCTGCAGCGAGTATACCTGCGGGATTCGCTCTCCCATATCAGAGACTCGCCTTCGCGCTTGATAAAGAGCGGCATAGCGATCAGTTGACGGAATGATTGTTGAATAATCTCAATCTCATTCTGTTCTTTTTTTTTTAACAACGAGACAAGGGCGTATACCGACCTTCGCTCGACCAAATTCGTCGTTTTCTGTCTTTTTTTTTTTTTTATTTCTCTTTTCCTTATCGCGTAATATAGTATATGGAAGCTCGTTAACGATCTTCCCGATAGATCACGCACGATATAATGTAAACAAGCCGCTACCGGAGGAATCTGCAGTGAGGCTGCGCGCGCGCGTATAGGTATAATTAAGACGCGCGAACGAAAATAACTGGCAGGATTTTTTGTGCGCTCATCGGGAAACGATAATATATCATTCAGCTAATGCGAATTAATGTATCGATTAGCATTTGGAATTGAGTTTGTTACATAAAAATATATATTACAGATGGTATTTTAATGGCTTTATCGGCGGTTACGCGGATCAAGTAATTGAGATTGATTATAAAATCGATCAGGGGCACATTTTTTAGGAGATGACGCGCTGTTCTTGCTTATCCTCGTATTTTTACATTTTTGTTTTTTGGATTAATTTTTATTTTTATTAGTATAAGTTTAGTCCTCAGCTAAACGTCCTTCAATTTACTCCAGTAGCAGCCACAACGATTCCGAGCAATAAATTAAAATAACGAAAACCCCGGTGTATATAGAAATCCGCAATAATCTCCGAAATCCCCTTATAATCCCAGTTTTACTTACCCACGGCTTACCACATTCTAATGCCTTTTTTATCTCTCTCAAAATCCTTCCTCATTTTCCTAAACCTATATATCTATACACGCGCCTCTCGACACGTACACATTATACCCGCTATAATAATCCCCATCATCAGCAGCCGGTGCGGCTTTTTGATGTTTCGAAATCAACTGCCGCACGGCGATAACACACACCGCGCGAAGACAAGTGTGCAGGCTTATCTCTACTTATACGCACGATTACGCGACACGTCATAGTGCACCCTATCTCTAAGCCTATACCCCATCGGCGCACCTCGCTTTGCCATTATATTTTTAAATTCGCAATGCGCTGCTGTGATTCACGCGCGCCGCCCACCCGCATGTATATACTTGGCGATTCTGGCATCCGATGAGTGATATACGAGCCGCGCTGCTCTTATCGATTTTAGGCCTTGCGCGGTATATACGTACACGTTATGTTATGCAAAGAATATAAGATAGAGAACGCATTAATCTCCCGCTCGCACTGCCAGCATACATATAAGATGTAAAATTACAGGCCTGATAGGTTAATTGCCCGACGGTGTTTTTTTTTTCTTCTAATGCCTGCGTCCGCGATCGATATACCATTCGCTCGCATGATGCAAATAGCGCCGAGATATACCGAGAAACATTCGCACACGTGCGCGCTTGCGATTAAGTCATTACTAAAAGTTTTCAAGAATATTCCAGCTATAGGCTCTTATATTATACGCGACAGCTAGCGGGGAGCTGAAGTTTTGGCGCCTGCACGGCACACTACCGTATCAGCCGCGCCGGCAGTCTGTTACACTCTATACAGGCTATATAGTGCATATAACTCAGAACTATACGCGGCGCTCTCTGCTCTTAATATCCGCGACAAGTGGGTCAAGAACGCGCATAGTGCATGCAGCGTATATGTATACACGCGGGACTAATTGGTCGCAAGTATAAAGAGTGAGCTTCGAGACGCTGGCAGGCGCGTGGCAGCTCAATTTCGCGCCGATATCCCGCCAAGTTACGTAAAATTGTGTATGTATACCAGCTAATGCACACGCAGGATTCGTTGCACCCGCGTATGTACTGGAGAATTCCGTCGGCGCGCGAGACTGGATTAATTGCGCATGCAGCTGAGATTGAGAATGTGTTGTTTTTTTTCGGAAGTGTGCAGGTTAATCGAATGACAAGTGGTAATTAAATGAGCTCCAATTTGAAAAGTCGAGAGGAAAATTCCTTTGGAAATTGGTCTAATTGGCAGTGATTTGTTAGGACCTGCGTGTAAAAGTGAGATATATATCGCCGCAAGTGTGTGATATACGTGATTGCTTTTTAATTTAAATTATATACACGTGCAAGTAGCGCGGAGGAGGTATGATTACGTACATACATGCGCGGGTGGGATTCCTGCGGGTGATTGCGAAATCAAGAACATTGTTATATGTTTCTTTTTTTTGCGGTCGATTCCTTTAATTGATGCAAATGGCTCGGTTAGCGAGCGAGCGAGAAAAATGCAGAAACAGAGAAAAACACATATTTTTAGCGTTGACCGCGACGAGACATTAATATCAAACGCCAGCTGGGCTCGTAAACGACGAAATTTTTATTGTTTTTTTATAAGCTGCAAATGGTCACGATGCGCGGCAATCATTGGCGAAGAGGAAGCGTACTGTATTATCTATCGCATGGTATTTTTCATTTAGTCAGATTGCTCGTATATGCACGGTTATGCGGTAACCGGTATAATTAACGGTTTTCTTTGTTGAAAGTTATTACCGCGATATTAAAAAGTATCTAGGCACATTGTTTGAAAATTTTGAAAATCTGTCGGGACGGCAATTATATATAGGTTTACCGTTACTTCATTTTACGTATGAGGTAATAGACTAATAACGCTTAATATATACGTAATAATAATTAGGCAAATTATTCTATGTGTTACGGGAATTTTAGCTGTTGGAGAGCTAATCAGGACAATTAAAATAATTAAATAACTTTGGTTCATGGAAATCATTTGATTTTAGAAATATTTTGTAAAAGGAGAGGACAATTTCTCAATTAAGCTTATAAGGAAAAACCGTTGCACATCTTGCGCACAAAATCATAAACAATACCTCGTTCGGCGGTTTTCCGCAACGGCCCGATAATTTCAGGCAATTTACCTTAAACGCAGCGATTTACATGCTAAACTAAACTAAAAACTTTACGAGGCAATCCCTCAATAACATAATACGACAGACACGCATACACACGTTCGCCGCAGGTGCAGTGTACACCGCTTCTATATCTGAAACCGCCCGCGCACAATACAAAAGCCTGCTTACACGTGTAAACTCTGCAGACAAAAGCGGCGACAGTCTCGTTTAATTTCGAAGAAGCCCTCAATAAATTACACACCATCCTAGATAGTCAGTCGCCGAGACGATAGTGTATACGTACACGTGCTGGCGTCTAAACGCTCGTAAAAAAAAAGACGTCTGCGCGCGGAATATGAAAAGATTTTTCTAATGCTACGCTCCGATTGTCAGCTGCATCGCGCGCGGTATACTTATTTGCATGTCAGTTGGCGCCAGGCTAATAGTCTCGCGCGTGCGGGGGCCGGATGCGTCGAATTATCGCGCGCGGCTTTTCAAGTGTTTTATATACGCGTGTGCGGAGCTACTAGAGGCCCTGATTGAATCGTCGAAAGCTCGCGCGCGCTTGCATAAGTCGTAGTGTAGCCGCAAATAAGTTGCAGTGCGTATATGTATAAAAGCGTTTGATGCGTCGAGGGTCGTGATGATCGTTTATGAATATAGAATTGTATTCGTACGTGTGTGGTGGGTGATGATGATGATGCGAGAGCTTGGAAAATAGGCTTGAGATGCGGTGAGATGGGATATCGTGATGGCTTTTACTGAGAATTTGTAGAGGGGATCGGTTACTATGGATTTTCAAGCCTTTTTCGATACATACTCGCTGTTTTTAATAATAATATATTGATAATAATTGTGAAAATGCGAAAAGTCATTGTGAATATTGAAAAATAACATATGCAAAAGTCACCTAAGAAAGGATACAATTTAAAATTCATATACCTAATCGTTACGATATGAAAAAACAAAGAGTAATAATGACGACCCTCTACAAAATTTGTTGTTCTCCTTATTGTATTTAACGATTATTCCGTCGACGCGGTAATTTGAAACTCACTATACAAACTTTGACACCTCGAAAAAAACAAGTCCTCCACGTCACAATGCACCTGCACCCTCGCTCTAACGAGTCATTCACTCCTCCATTTCGCGCAACGGAGCAGTAACCCAACGACCCAGTGTCTAAACGGCCGACAGCGCGAATTTCAAACTACAGCTGCGCGATAAATTAACGCCGGCACGCTATACCATCAGGTGTATATATGTGTATATTCGTGTGTGTGTTTAGATACACATTATAGCCATTCATCGCTCGTGCAGAAACGGAGAATGCCGCGCTTCCGAGAAGACAGACTGTCTCAGCGCTCTGCCAAGGTGTGTCACCGTCGTTGTCGCACGGAGAAAGTCCCAGCACGCGCACACGCATATAATACAGCTTGACGTCATATACGCATAGTGCAGTGTATAGTCAAAGAGCTTTGGCACACGCTTCGATCTCTATAAATCTCTCTGTCTCATTCCTCGCGCGTCTCTATTTTTCCTCTCCCGCATGTTCGCCCTCGGGTCATTGCCAGTAGCTGATCGTGGGGCGAGGTATTTTTAATAAAATTGCGCGGACTTGAGAAAAATATATGTGATGCCTCGCTGTTTGTAAACAGTAGCCGCATGTTTTGTCGATTGCGTCACCAGATTATTATGTCAGGGGGGACCCCGCGTATGTGATACGCTAGAATCGAAAGTTTTTTTTTGTATTGGCTTAGATTGATGTAGGCGCTGCGTACACACGAAGGTCCTTTCATATGTATGCGGGTACTTGATCGGGCTATAAGTTATAAGTTTTCGAGTTTCTCGAAAATATTAATGCCCGACAGGCCATTAGAATAAAAATGTTTTATGCCAGTGCTTTTACCGTATTATTAATCCCATAATGTGCACTAATATATGCGAATAGCTAATATACTTCATATTCCTTTCATTAGCTCTATTATTATGAAAACCATCTCGGCGCCAACAATATCAATTCAACGCGTGTATTATATAGTCCCATTAAAATTCCTCGCCGCTAATTCCTCAAACCCTCGACTTCAACAGCCGACCCGCAGCAGCAGCAGAAGCGTACTTTACACTTCGCCCCGTGATTTATTCCTCATAAATCTATCGCCATCTATTGCATCACGCATGCCTCGATGTAATAAAAAAAAAAGATTAAAAAGGAAATACCATTTGATCGGCAGGTTAGGAGCGGAGATCGCGAGGACATGCGGGCTGCTGCTAGCCGTCATCCTCGTCCTGTGCCAGGCGAGGCAGGATTACGGCGACCTGCGCGGCTCTTACTGCGCGTCCCAGTACCGGGCGATGCGTTGCTGCAATGGCAGACAGGACGACTGTAGTGTACCGATACTCGGGACGCTCTGCTACTGCGATGATTTCTGCAGTAATAGAACGCGCGAGGAGGACTGCTGTCCGGATTTCTGGTCGCACTGCCGGAACGAGCTGGAGAATATTGTTTTGAAAGGTGAGTGCATGGTGGTTTGTGGCTTTTTCTTTTTTTTTCGTGGGTTTTGAGTTACGGAAAATTTGAAATTAATCGGTTACGAGTGGTCTTTATTTATATTTTGTTTCATCTTGAATAGTTTATTAGCGTTTTTCTGATTTAATTAATTTTAATATGGAAGATTAATCAACGAAAATATGCTCGACCTAAGGTTTTGACATACGTCATCTGACAAGTTTCTTAAGGAGATTATTAATTATAAATGTCACATTCGTTAACTGGTATAATAAATACGTCTTTTGCGTAACGAAATTAAAATTAAAGAATAACCAAATAATTGTTATTCAACGCGCATGCGTGCTATTCTAATTTTGAAAAATATTTTGTCAGCGTTGATATGTATATTGTCCACGAAATTCTGCATTGAAACAAATTGTAGTCTATTAATTTTTAGACAAAAATCCATAATTGTAATTAATTTTAATGTTTTTTCCAGAGTGCGAGTACAATGGAAAGACGTACTATCCTAACAGTAAATTCAAAGACAACTGCAACACTTGGTAAATAATATATTGACGAGATTTTTATTCTTCAATGCCGAAGGTAATACTTACAAAGCCATTGTTACTTGCAGCAAGTGCCATTCAATGGAGGGCCAATCCGAAGTACGCTGTGACCAGAACACGTGTTTGATCGAAAACCGAGTTATCAGCTACGTGAACGAGGTGAAGCCCGGCTGGATTGCGAGAAATTATTCCGAATTTTGGGGCCGGACCCTCAAGGACGGAATGAAACTCAGGCTTGGAACTTTGAACCCTTCTCATTCGGTATGTATTTTGAGTACCGATCCTTCTATTGATCCTATAAATAATATTAATCCTTTATTTACATATTTACTGATTTGTCATCTTTCTAGTGTTTAATTGATGGAGAATGCAAGTTTCTCTTTTACCGATTTTTTTTTGCAACCACAACCCATTTTTTTAAATTCCGCTCTGCAAGACAAAATATCATTTATTATTTGTCTCTTATACAATATTATACGTTAAGCATGCATAATATATCGCAGCTTCCGAATAAAAATGAATCATCTTAGCGTCGAGTTAGCAAAGGGACCATCTCACGTGCTAACTTTTTTACTCCGATTTAGATTGACAGTGTAACCAAATTATTTTTAACGTTTGGTTTTAAATTCGGAAAGAAAATGAATTTCTTATATAATATCGTTTTTTTCTCATCGACAAAAAATTATTTAAAGCAGTGACCAATTTTTATTTTCTCACGATCTATGGATAATAAATACAATTGATATATTGTATGCTTTGAGAATCACAAATAGAAACAAAATTGTAGAGTCCGCATTCAATTTTTTAAAATCATTTAAATACATTTCTTTAAACGTAATGATGATAAAAAATTAGTGTGCAAAGTAATCCCATTTCTATCCTGGCGCTTAGATGATACCTTTTTATTCGGAAGAGACGATACAATATATTCGCAATTAATTTTGTTACTGAAATAGCTTCGTTGCTCTTATTATTATTACGTTATTCTTAGCCTTACCCGAAATCTTAATAAAAACTAAAAATAACCATACCATCACAGTAATTTAATTTTAAAAATTAATCAATATCCACTCCGATACGCTAAAAGCTCTGATGTTTACATTAGCCTTCAACCGATTGAAAACTTTCATAGCATTCAAATAAAACTATGACAGATCCTCACCAAAGTACCAAAAGTCCAATATCCGATTAACCGTACGCAACCGTATTTCAGGTCTACCGCATGTACCCAGTGCGCCGCACCTACAACCCGAACGACCTGCCACGTGAGTTCGACTCGCGCAGCAAGTGGGACATAAGGCCGGTTCACGACCAGGGTTGGTGCGGAGCCTCCTGGGCTTTGTCAACCGTCGACGTCGCCTCTGACCGCTTCTCGATCATGAGCAAGGGCCAGGAGAACGTGCAGCTGAGCGCTCAGCATCTGCTGTCCTGCAACAACAGGGGACAGATGGGCTGCGACGGCGGACACCTCGACAGAGCTTGGCTCTACATGCGCAAATTCGGGTTAGTACGCGTGATTTCAATGGGCGTTGATATTTGTAGAATGTTTATGGAGATCGATGATGATTGTTGTTGTTGATACAGGTTGACTGACGACGAGTGCTACCCGTGGATCGCAAAGAGCAACAAGTGCAAGATCCCGCGCAGGGGAAAGCTGTTCGACGCAGGCTGCAGGAGGCGGAACTCGTACAGTCTGAGGAACGAGTTGTACAAGGTCGGACCGGCGTACCGACTCGGCAACGAGACCGACATCATGCAGGAGATCGTCACGTCCGGACCTGTTCAAGGTATACAATTAGGATGATAATTCTTTTCGGTATATGATGCTTGTGGTTGGAAATTGGGCTTGATTTGTTAATTATTGGTGATTTATTGCAGCGACCATGAAGGTTTACCAGGATTTCTTCAGCTACGAGTCGGGCATTTACTCGCGCGCGTACTCTGACGGTGAAGAGAGCGGATATCATTCGGTGAGAATCGTCGGATGGGGTGAAGAACCGTCGTCGTATGATGGCAGACCTATTAAGTTCTGGGTAAGTAGAAGAATTGGTTTTATTGTTTTTTTAATAAGTACAAAAAAAAAACGATGAGAAAATATAGCTATACTAATTGGTGAAGGTAGAACTGAATTTTTTCCAAAAAAGTTAAAACTATATAGTTGATCAGAGGAAAATTATATTTTATATGAAAAAATCAAAGAGTAGGTACTTGAAACGACTTATTCTTTTCACTCCACTCTCATCTGGTTCTTTTTTCAGAAAACATTAATTTTTAATTACCTACTTTTGCGAATAGAAGCTTCTTTTTACATTTTTGTGTGTGTATAGTGATCTTTTGAATCACATGTCATTTTTATTCTGACTATGTTAAAAAAAAGAATATCCGGTTATTTATCGCACTCCAAAAAAGAATGAAAAAGGATAGAAAAGATTTTTATATTTTAATAACCCTCTTTTCTTCTTCATTTACAGCGCGTGGCCAACTCATGGGGCCGGGAATGGGGCGAGGACGGATTCTTCCGCATCGTCCGCGGCACGAACGAGTGCGACATCGAGAGCTTCGTCCTCGGCATCTGGGCGAAGACGATCTAAGACGAATGCCGGCTTTTTTACCAGAAAAAAGCATGCTGTGCATTTACGCTCAACCGCTAATCGCGAAATATACAAATCTCCGCTGGAATTTTCGTTGTAAAAATAGCAGCGGATCCCAATTGTAAGATGGCACATACAGTATATATACTATTTATATATACTGTGTCATTAAGATTCTTTCTTTTTTATTGCACGTTATTACGTTGTTTTTGACCTTTGTAAAAGGCCTAGTGCAAACGTTTTTTTTTTAATTAGATAGTCAGTCATTCTTTTTTTTTATTGTTCATCGTTCATTTTTATATAGCGGATATAATTATGAGAATTCTTTTTCTTTCATTTGTATTGCAGAGATCAAAACATTTATATTATATATTTATCTTATGTATTTATTAATATCATAAATGTATCACTAACGTATGTCCGATTTTAGATATCATAATATTTTTACTCGATTTTTTTATTTATTTGAAAATAGTTATTTACATAGTTGTCTAAGTTTCTATACGTATATTAAAGCCATGAAGTAGCTTTTTTGAATTTTTTTAATACTGTACAGTATAAAGGAAATCACAGACAATAATAATCCGAATAAAGTTTGTGCAAGTAGAAAACTATTTTCCTAACAATTTTTACTATATGTATTAACACGACAGCGATTTTCCAACTTTTCAAATTTTTTAATATATACATTTGGAGTACTCAATGTGTAAATATCGAAGTGATAATAAAGCTTACGTAAGTTAATAAAGTCAATTGTATTTTTTATTGTGCTTTGTAAAAAGACTTTTTTTATCCTTGAAAAAGGATATTTATGTAAACATAAAATTAAAACTTAACTTTTAGATTGCACATGCATACAAACCTTTTAGCGCAGGATGACTTGCAATATGTTACTACACAGTTTCACTTACATGGAAAATTTATCACATTACTTATTACTTATACTTATGACAAGAAAATGTGTATTCTCTTGTTATCGCGATAATTTATTGTTACTTATTATGTTTACAAATGTTTAATAATAAAATGGTACATCATTCGGAAATAACAAGTGCAAAGTTTATGTCATTCTTTTTAAATGTAACAATCACTATTCAATTTCTACAATTAAATTCAATTAATTAGTTGAATATGTTTCGTATATAGTATTTCATATGAGTGTGCACATTTATTTGCAAACTATACTGACTTAATATTATTTAATTCTTATGACTAATGTTCATTAAAAAATTATTTGAAATCTCAAATTTATTTATAGTTATAAATTAAAAAATTTAATTGACCATTTATCTATTATGCACATGTTATAAATCACTTGGTATATAATTTTTGTTTAATAACGTTACAACAGCAGTATTGCAAACTTCGTTTCCTTAATCATTATAGCATTTCTTGATTAGATTAGTCCCACTCCATTGATAGATTTCAACACGTTAACAACTATTTTAACCAAGTCCAACGGATAGTTATTTATAAGACGTCTTCAGCAAACAA
Organism: Torymus auratus; assembly: GCA_900474315.1. Classification (NCBI taxonomy): domain Eukaryota; kingdom Metazoa; phylum Arthropoda; class Insecta; order Hymenoptera; family Torymidae; genus Torymus; species Torymus auratus. Next base: position 54,716 of record UXGD01000424.1, read on the forward strand.
GTCGAAACATTTTGTTCTGATCATCGGTCCAGGACGTTTAAAAGTTAAAGTGAAAATGTTTTTCAAGAACTTTGTGTTGTGTTTTCACGTCACTGCATTTTGCATAAACTTCAGCGTTAGCAGTCCAACTAATAATTTTAAATTAGAGTTGATACAAGTCGTAAGAAAAAAGTATTTTTATTATATTTGCGACAAAACAATATTTCATAATTCTTATACTTATATAGTTATTTAGGCACGGCGCAAGAGCGCCTATTGAGTGCGAAGCAAAATTATTATCCAAGATTAGCAATGATTCTTCTTATGAGCCGTGGGGTTATGCGCAGTTAACAAGTGTAAGTAATATCATACTTTACTTATAGTATATAATATTACAACATGTCGATTAGAAATAGATTTTATATTTTAACTGTATGTCTCGACGAATATGGGCGACTGGTAGTAATAAAAAGCTATTCTAAAAAAGCTTTGGAAATGTCGATGCCTGGCAAAACTATTGATAAAACCATTTCGTAATATAAGCGTCGAAGCAAGGTCATTTCAAATATAACATTTCTTCAGAAAATTAATGTTCGCAATAATGTACATATTTTGAATACACGATAAGATTTAAAAATTTTTCATATATTCAGGATAATTGAGATTTAGGGATATTTATAGTAATTTTATTTATAAATTAAAAGAAAAATTACATTTCTTATTTTGTGGCTGTTTGTTTATTTATCTATATGCATGAGGTGCGTTATTTATTTGATAAATTCTTAGAAATGATTATCAATTTTTAAAAAACTTATCTGTCAGATAAAATTAGCAGATTTTATTTAAATGACACTCTCTGACGAATGAAGTGTTGATAACTTGAATTTCTCGAAAAAAATAATATCCCATCTCCGATATTGCACCTTATCTAACGCTTTTGCAAAATAGGCCTTATAATATTGCTCACAGCCGACGATACATAACATTGAAATATCTACAAATTTTATTAATTTTATAAAATAACTCATGGGCATCAATCATATAAAACGTGAATATGCACAAAATCATTTATTTAGTGGTAGGTTACGTGGGCATCAATCATATAAAACGTGAATATGCACAAAACCACTTATTTAGTGTCGCAAGTAGTACATCACTATTACTCCGTAAAATTCCAATTTTCAGCAAGGCATGATGCAGGAATACAAAATCGGTCAGATGCTAAGAGAAAGGTACAACGACTTTATTCCGAGCTCATACGACATCGATCACGTATACGCGTACGCTTCCGGGGTTCGTCGCACGAAAGCGTCGCTCGAGTTGGTACTGGCGGCGCTTTACCCACCAACCGACAAGCTCGTCTGGCACCCCGACTTGAACTGGATACCGATAGCGATACACTCAAATCCGAGGCCCATGGATATTCTGATAAAGTCTCGGGATTGTCCCAAGTTAGATCGATTTTAGTGTTGTTTTTTTTTATTTTTGCTTGAATGAATGATTCAAAATATTGCACTGTTGCGCTATCGTTGAATGATGAGATTTATCGAATGTGCAATGTGCGAAGTTCAATTACCTTTTGATAATGATACTTGTTTATAAAAGACATAACTTGAGCGATTTGTATGTGACGAATCATTTTTTTAATATAATTTTACGACAACTTTATAAATTTAGTTTCACCGATTTACATTGCAAAAGATGTGATTATAAAAACTATACTACTCTATATCATAAATTTCGGTAATAGTAAACTTATACCCTGGTAGAAAATTAACGATATTATTACTATAAAAGTGTTACTGTTACTTAAAATATCCATTTTATGTTGTGTAAATACCATAGTTTATTTCTAATTGGCATAATATAATTATGAAATAACAAGCGATTTGCGTTTTTAAAAAATAGCTAACTTATGGTTAACAGTTCTACCAGGATATTTTTAAACATTAAATTGTTTATTTAAAAATTTGAATTGAATGACATATATATACGACACATGTCTAGCTCTGGTATTTTCTATATTTCTTGACAAGTATTTGCAATTTATAAAAAGTAAATTTAGAGTATAATATATAAGAACTTGCTTTTCATAGAAATTCTAAATTCTAACCTTTTATATGCATCATTCTATTTTATAAATAGATATAAAGAAGTTATTCAGAAATTAATGAACTCAAGTGAAATAAAAACAGAAGTTGCGAAACATGAGGAAATAAATAAAAAAATGGAACAAATTTATGGAGAATCGTTTAATTTTGATCGTATTTTTTGCGCTTACAATGCGATTGTAGTGCACGTAAGAATAATCATACCTTTAAATATTTATATAACACCGTCATTATTTTAGATTATACCTATTCTTTTAATTCATTTTCAGAAAAACATGAATTTGCCATTGCCCGACTGGTACAACGAGGATATTTTTATTAAGTTAAGAGAGGCAACCGAATTTTATCTCGAGACTTTATCGTATACGCAAACTTTGAAAAGGTTAAATGGTGGTACACTCGTCAGAAAATTCGTAGAAAATCTTAAAAATTCTAATAAAAGAAAATTGTACTTGTATAGTGCACATGACAAAACTCTACATGCTGTTCTCAGATCTCATAACATAACTGATACAAAGAGTCCTGATTACGGATCTACTGTCATTTTAGAAAAATTACGTGATAAAAACGATAAGATTTATGTGAAGGTAGGTAGAATATATATATGGCGTTGATGAAACAAAAGATAAGATTATGTAACTTATAGATATTTTTAACAAATTGCAGTTGTTACTATGGACTGGAGAACCTAAGAAGTTAATAACATTAAGTTTGAAAAATTGCGAGGAAGTTTGTCCACTGAATAAGTATTTGGAAATTGTAAATTCTGTATTACCAACAGATGATGAAATGCTTTGTTTATTTAACAATTTACAGCCAAAAGATATAAAAAAAATTCTTGCCACAGATACAACAAATATTGAAGATTAAAAGTTACTTATTTATTATATTAGATACTGCTTTAGTAGGTTTAATCTCCGAAGGTAGACGATAATTTAAGATGTAAAAAAATGTGTTCATTTACTTAAAGAAGATGAGATTATAGAGTTATTTAAGTATATTAATTTTTATTATATATACTAGAGAAAATAAATACTATTATTATAAATATTCCTATCAATCATCATTGTATATATTATTTTAAAACATATCGCATCGCCTCTTCTTTTTTAATAGCGCCAAGAATCATCTTAATTATTGCACTCGGAATCTTAATGCCATCATTCTCTAATAAATTACGAAGAGATCTCTTATCACAGCGTATTTCTCGGTCAGAAGGAATGACATCTTTCAGTACTTTTTTAAACTTATCTAGAGTACAATTAGTTTCACACCCAGGAATCACGATTTCTTCATGCTCAGAAGGTATTCCTTTATAATACTTGACCTTAAAAGAATAAATTATAAAGGTAGAAAGAAACTTTTGAAATAGTTAATATGAAACTCATAGAAATTTGTAATAATCATAGTTACTCACTTTTACGTAATATTTGCTTTTTTTTTTGTGTAACTCGACGAACAATGCACTACCGTACGCTGGAACATGAGGTGTGTAAACACCTAGAGCTTGCAGTACTGCAACGATGTTAGTTTCATGTCCGCTATACAGAGACAGTTTATTCTTCAATACTTGGTTTTTGCAATCTGTCATGTCATCGGTAAATTTGCGGAGCAACATACCACCGTTAAGTCTTCGCATTTCCGTAGTGTAACTGAACAGCTCGTATTCGAGAGTGATTCCGTCGAGTAGCTTACCATATGGGAAAATTCCCTTGGTCCAACTTGATAGTGGTAGGTTCATTGATTTTTCGGCCATAAAAGCGTGATACAAGAAGTACATATCTTTCGTGTTGGCGACAGTTATTCCCGTTTCTATGGTTAAATTTTGCATCATACTTGCAAAAGGTTCGAGCTTAGCTTGAAACTCCGGGGATGTTTCCACTTCTTCGCGAGCTTTGAGGTACCTTGTTGTAGAAAGAATTTATGGAAAATAAAGATTTATAATTTAACTCTATTATATTTTTTTTAAATTTAAAATGAGATTTTTAATTATTCTGAATATCTGGATATGTATAAAAAAGAGCTCGTTAATATTGTCGCATGGAAACGCATAAGCAATGTTCTTAAAGCGAATAACTTAATTAAATCTTGTTTTCAAGCGACTTACCTTGGGCAATCTATGGGGTACATAAGTATATCGTCCAAATTGCTTTCATAAGTCGTAGGTATCGGCTGCCAGTCCAGATCGTCCTTCCACTTTTGAACTGTTTGCGGGGGATAAAGACCAGCGAGAACAAGCTGCAAACTCATTTTCGTTCTGTCGACGTTGGTACTGCGAGCCTTCACTTCCCAAGGATGGTAAACATCGCTCAAGAAATTGCCATACAGCCGGCGGATATACGCTCCCAAATTGTATTCTCTCAATTTTCCTGCCTGAATTATAAGTTGGAAACCCGATATTTTGATAAGAATGCTTTTAATTATCATATATTATATTCTCACATACTCACGTTTGTCAAACCGCCGAATCCCATAGGCTCGAAGTTATGTTTCGCATGAGGATACTTTGGGTATATCTCAAAGTCATTATTGGCAGGTGCGCGATCGCCATGTCTGAATACCTATGGAAAAATAACACGAAAAATAATCGGTTAAAAAGTGCACGCAGCGTACAAGATATATCCCCTCGTTGGTTTTAATAAAATTAAATTAAGAAATTGGAGGATATAGTTACCACACTCAGAAATTTCAATTCAGCATAGGCACTTGTAACAAAATAAAAGATTAACAAAATCGAGAATATAATTTTGTTGATTCTATTCATGTTTGCCTTATTCCATATGTTTCTATCACTCTTATATTTGGGAAACCAAGCGCTTTTATACAAATTGTGTCTATAAATTATCACTACATTTGATACATAAATTTTCTCACATTTGAACAAATATGTGTCCAACAAATACATAAACTCGTTGACTATAAACCCAAACAAGTAAATTTGATAAGTGGAACGGATTCTTAACTTATGCTAATTCTTCACGAGAACTGTACTGTATGATATTGTTACATTTAGCTTTCTCTAAATAATGTTTTTATTCCTTTTTTTTAATTTTCAATGACAATAATTAATTGCATCATTCTCAATTTTTTTATGAATATTCGTAATAAAAATAATATACTTATATATTACATAAATACACTCTTGTGCTCCTGTTATCGTGCAACAACAAAAACACGATACTTTTATAAAATAATTTTTTTTCTCAAAAACTCTTACCTAAAAATCCCAACTTTTACATCATTTCTAAGCTCTCGTGGTATAAAATACTGTATGAGACTGGTGAGTAAGGTGATTTTTACCTCATTTGATTTTTCGTTGTTTATAAAACGTCCCATGTGGTAAATAATCACCTTCCACACCATAGTGCCACAATGTACTATTTATACCTAACAATTAACGCTTAAGCTTTAAAATTATTGATTATTTTTAGAAATTAGTTTAGGCGTGGAAACGCATTCAGCATGGTCCAGGTATTCGGGGTGGCCAATGATGAAGCCTATATGTAGGTGGTGCGCTCTACAAGCTTTTGTGGCTAGGTGTCAAAATACATCAAATACGTGGCTCCGTAAGTTTTTGCTTTTAGGTATTGGGCAATATCGAATGCGTGGTCTAGGTGACGGAATACATTCAATGTGTTGTTTTATGTGGTCGAGGTAGCCCATGACGGTATCTAGATGATGCGCACCATATTTTTCATTATCCACCACGTTTACGATTCATTCCAACACTCAGAAACAAAAGACTATGGAACGAATCACCTAGACACCGTCATCGGCTACCTTGAACGCCTGGACGACGTATTCGCTGCATTTCAACACCTAGAAGCAAAAGCTACGGAGCGCATCACCTAAATATCGTCATCGGCTACCCTGTACACCTAATCCACGCATTACATACGTCCTGACATATAGGCGCAAACTTCTACATTGGTATACTTTTTATTAAATAAACTGAAAACTAGGTCATTTTTGGTGAATATTTTTACCAACTCTCTAAAGTTGAATTAATGAAAAATCCACTATATATTAGTTAAATTGAATTAATATATTAATTCAACTTCAGAGTACTAGTTCTCCCGCTGTAGCGAGAGGCCTAACTAAGTAGACGTTCGAAATGTTCAATTTTCTATTCTCTTTTCTATGCAAAAGGGCCTTTTTCACGCACGTGTTAACAATCGCTGCCAATTCATTGTAGCTTCCTCAAACTTAATTTGCTGATTTCTTTTATTAACTTTAATAACAAAATTTATAATTTTTGCAACAATTTATGACTTATGACTTATAATTAAATTCATTTATGAAGATTTAAGGTGGTTCTATGAAAATGTCATTGAATGCGGACATTTACAAAAAAAATATATTATTATTCTACAGGTGCTGAC
>UXGD01000425.1:0-61187 GCA_900474315.1 Torymus auratus
TTATTATTTCATGTCAAATATGTAATTTTAATAATTATCTGTAATTATTGCAGTCAAAAACGAAGAATTTCATTGTACATTTAAAATAATTTTATCCATCAAGAGAAAGTTTCCAAATAAAAAATAAAGTTTCCAATAGCTTATTATTATAAATAATATAATGAAATCTAGATCTATTTGTAAAAACGTCTGCTATTCCTTGTAAAAATTCGAGACCCCATATCATTTTAGAACAACACGGCTTCTTAAGAGGAAGGTCAACAGTGACAAATTTTACTTTGAACCTAGAGTACATTATTAGTAATATGAAAAAGGGTTATACTACTGTACATACACTCTTTGTATACTGCCCTATAGTCCGACCCTTCGATACTGTAAACATTGGCCTACTTATTAGGAAGCTATATAACTATTATTAATATAGTACTTTTGTGTTGACATAATATCTAATGGGAGCTAATAAAGGATTTCGAGAATAAAAAATAATGTGTAATTTTTGTAAATACTAATGACGTTGTAAATCATTGAAAAAACATGTAGAATGGATAAAAATATTTTATATTTGAACTATACTCAATAACCTACTGTACATATAGGAGCGATAAATTCATTTGGAGGAAGCTGCGTGCCAATATAAGTATTAGCCGCAGTTTTGTTTTATACATGTGATTTAACGTCATTTTTTCGTGAATATTAACTGTGTTATTGTATTGCCCGTCTGTCCACCGAAGGAGAATGTTTTTCTTGGAAGTTCATGTGTGAAGTCGAAATCTGGAAAAAACAATAATACAAAAATAATTAATATTTAAAATAGTAAAAATAATTACTTTATTACGACACGTGTAAATAAAGTCAGTAGTCTTAATTTATGAATGTTATTAACTATCGCTGTAGAAAATGAAACCAATATTCTGCCAATGTAAAATTTTATATTTTATCATTCGATTTCAAATCTTTTTAATTTATTTTACGTAAAAATCAAAATATTATTAAAACGAAATCCCGCTTGTATTGTTGACTGAATCAAGGTAGACACAGTCTGGATTAAGTGAGACACTGCCATTCGTTGGTCTACTAATTTTTCAAACCAATCCGGTTTATACCTATCAATCAAACTAAACCCCAAACCACTCACAGTCCTTGAAATGCTCAATCAACTCTGCCTTCGTCCAGTTACACGACGTCAGAGCCAGGTATCCTCCATCCTCCAGGATCCCGTGCACATTCCTGATGTACTTCTCCCTCTTCTCCTTGGGATTATCCGGGCACAGACTTATCGCATCGTATGTACCCTTATCGTTCGCCAGCTTGAATATAAAATCTTCCGCCTGGGGTGAGTTAGAGGGCTCGACGATGTCGTGGACTAAGAGTTCGACGTCCGGGTGGCCCTCTTCGCGCACGACCTTGCGTGCCAGGTCGATGGCCTTGGGCGAGTAGTCGACGCCCGTGAGTCGCTTGAAACCTGCTTCCGCGAGATCAACAAGGGTCACGCCGTTGCCGCAGCCCAGGTCGATTATCTTGTCGTCGGTGGCTGAGAGGTTGAGCTTTGACGCGATGAATCTGGAGGAAGGAAAGATTCGATTTTAGAAGGTCTGATGAGCAAAAATTGGCAGGATAAAATTTTTGTGAGTACTAGTATATACCGATCTTTTGCTGAACAAGAATAATTTTTTTTTAGATTTAAAGGTTTGTTAGGTATAGTTAGCTGGACCTTTTTAAAATTATTGTACGTCATATACTTAAAAATTGGAATGCAATTTAAAAGATTTTAGTTGGTATTACACAAAAAATATTTTTGCAAACAAACTTCTTTATTCTGATTTGAATTATCCATGAAAAAGCAGTGCAATAAACTTCTTTTAATTTCATTTAGTCAACAAGCGAAGATTTGTAATTTTATCTCTTTCATAGTGTATCAACAATCAGTCATTTACCATACACCGGTATCATTTTATTTTCAGATAATAATTATGAAAAGAACACTCCTTTCCATCAAAATACTCCGTACTACCTCCACAAAGATTCCAAAAACCCTATAAACACCTTTAAATAAAAAAACTACCCATTTCTCCAAAAAATTACACACTTCCGGACTTCTCTGAATTCCCTGTCCCGATCGAACAACTCTGATATGCAATATTATATGTAATTCCGATAGCAAGTATCCCCAGCGCCTGCACGATGGCAGCACTCCACTCTCAACCGGCGCACTGCGAGTATATACTTCACGGCTTTCTCGCGCCGCTCTCGCATTGTTTGTATTTACCAACCTGTACAATTTCGCGAGTGTGCACGCGTTTTTTCACTCCGATTTCGCGATTATGTAGCTCACCGAGATTGAGCAAAAGTGGAGAAGATCGTTGATAAAGTACCTGACTACCTTCCTCGAGCTGTCGCCGCCGAACCAGACCTCGCCGACGTCGCCGTGATCCTCGAAGTTGTCGATTTCCTGGGAATACGTCCTCTCCCAACTGTAAGGTTTGGACTGTGTTTTATTATGATGTCTTTTTTTTAAAGGGTGGAAAGGGGTATGCATGGGAAAGGAGGTACTCACTAGTCGAGGGTACCGAGGTCGGAAGATGCGAGTTCCTCTGCTGGCTTTTCCGTCATGTTTTTTGTTTACAAATATTTACAGATTTTTTAAAGTGTATGTACAGGCTATTTAACGGTGTTTTAAGGATTTTATACAACTATAACACAGTCTGCAACATTATTTAAAATACACTTCACAAATACTGCTTCGCTAGCTGTTTATTTTATACACACGTCGACCGCTGCGTGTGTACGTGAAACTAACCTCTCGGTTCCGATCTAGCCTAACCTGCCGCTTACTATCGGCTCGCGTGCTTACGACGACGAGCCACGAACGGTATTAATTATTATTGCAGGTGAGAGAGTGAATATTTTTTCCCTCATCATCGTGCGTCGCTCTCTTTTTACCATTGTTCTAGCCCGCGTCAGTGCGTGAACATGAGCTCGATCAACGTTTCCGGATTCCTCAATCTAGGTGAGTAAAGATTTTAGTGTTTTGTGGTAGTAGAGTAGTAGTAATTGCCGGTGGTTGCGTGAAATTGTGAAGGTGTTATGCATTTTTGCAGGAAAGCAATGTATGAAAGTACAGAGCACGAGCATCAGGCCCATGGCTGTTGCTGCGACACAGCCCAAGTCTCAGGAGAACAACAAGCCAAAGACCGCTGTTCTGATGCTCAACATGGGGGGTCCATCAACCACAGATAAGGTGGGCGAGTACCTGCACAGGATCATGACTGATCGGGATATGATTCAGCTGCCAATTCAGAGGTATGTGCTTAATTTGATTTGTAACATTAGTTTTATATAATACACTAATCAATACTCTACTTTAGTGCCTATCGTTTTAGTAATTTTAATTATAGATGTCATTATTTTTTACTTGAAATTAATTCAGTTAATATATTTTAGTCGGTTGGGGCCATGGATCGCTCAAAGACGTACTCCAGAAGTTCAGAAAAAATATCAGGAAATTGGAGGTGGCTCTCCAATTTTAAAGTGGACAAATAAGCAGGGAGAACTACTTTGTCAGAAATTGGATCAAATGTCGCCAGACACTGCTCCACATAAGCACTATGTGGCTTTTCGCTATGCTGATCCTTTAACAGAAGAAACATTGCAAAAAATAGAAGAGTATGTAAAAACTTTTTTGAAGATATTCTAAATAGTTGATAATACCATTATCATTGATATTAAATAGTTTATCTTATTAATATCGTTTAATGATGGCATTTGGACAAGAGTTATTCAATATGAAATTAAATTATGTTTGATGTCTATGAGAAATAATTTGTTAAATTAATAATAAATTAAATTTGTTTCAATTTAATTTTTTGTTCACAGCGAAGGTGCAGAGCGTACAGTTTTATTTTCTCAATACCCACAATACAGCTGTGCTACATCTGGTTCTAGTTTCAATGCTATTCACAGATTTTATAAAAACAGGTAAATAATAATAGCTATTATAATAAACTATATAAATATTTTTGACAACCTTTATAGCATAAAAAAGAAAATTTTTTACTCAAAAAATTATGTTAATGTTTAAATAAATGATAATTATTATTTACAAAATTTCATCTATTATTCAATAATTATTATAAAATATATATTTTTTAGAAAGTTCCCAGAAAACAATAAATGGAGTGTCATTGATCGATGGTCTACCCATCCACTTTTAGTAAAAACTTTTGCTGAACGTATAAAGGAGGAATTAAAGGAATTTCCAGAGAATGTAAGAAAAGATGTGATTATATTATTCTCAGCTCACTCTCTTCCTCTGAAGGTTAGTACTTTTCAAATAGTAAAATTCATTGGACTAAAATGTACTCAATATAAAACTGTTATTAAATCATTGAAAGTATTTTTATTGAACTGCATATAATATATTTTAGGCAGTAAATAGAGGTGATCCTTATCCATCAGAAGTTGGTGCAACAGTCCAGCTAGTCATGGAGGAACTGAAATTCTGTAACCCATTCCACCTAGTATGGCAATCAAAGGTATGATTGTCTTTGAAAATGTTGGTTTTATAACTGAAAAGCACGTGATCTCGTCAGACTTATGTTCTCTAAAAATTGAAGTAATCGGATTAACCAATTGATGACGTCACAGAGCTTAATTGTGACGGATCCTGTGATGCGTACATCATCAAATCAATTGTCTGAACTCCTCAAAATAAACTTAGACTGACTGTAGCTTATGAAAATAACTCTCCTACAAAATTAAATTTAATCTCCATGTAATGCAAATATTGAAGTAACGTTTATAAGAACCATAATTAATATTTGTTCAGGTTGGACCAGTGCCTTGGTTAGGACCATTCACAGATGATGCTCTGAAAGCTTACAAAAAACAAGGAAAGAACAATTTTATTCTAGTCCCTATTGCTTTTGTAAATGAGCATATTGAAACTCTTCATGAAATGGACATCGAATATTGCCATGATTTAATGAAGGAGGTTTGTTAAATATTTATTTTCTTCTATACTGTACCTCAATTATTTTTTAAATCTAATAATTTTAAAAAAATATATTTTTTCGAAAATTTTCTTATTTATCTAAATTTCTTAAGAATTATTTGTTAAAAAAAAATTTTAAATATATTCAATTAAGATGAAAAAAATCATAAAATCAATAGTAAAAATCATAAAAATAATTCATTTTCAGTTGAAAATCGAAAGGATAAGGAGGGCAAAGGCACCGAATGACCACCCGCTCTTCATTGAGGCGCTCGCGGACATAGTCTCGCGCCACCTCAAGTCGAATCAGCTCGTGACACCGAAATTCTTGAACAGATGCCCGCACTGCGTCAATCCAAATTGTGTGGAAAGTAAAAATTGGTTCGCCAAGATTTGCAAGACGTGAGAAGGAGATGTAGGGAGAAACGGGGAGACACGCATTTAGCATTTACGTTTTGTACATTATACTCTCGATAGATTTAATCGCATCATTCTGCTTGACAATTTGATTGTTAATAAAGGTGGTTGTTTAGTAATTGATTGTTGTTTTGTTTTGTTTTTTTACTAAATCTGCAACCTTAAACAGTGTTGAAATCGCTGTGAACTATGTTTTCGTATTTTTCAATTTATTACAAAATCATAGAACTTTTTTCTTGAACTAAAATTTGAAAATTATATCGTTTCTGGGACAATAACAATAAATAAAAGAGAAAAACAGTTTAATCGCAATTTCAATGCACACATCGCAAACACACTTGACTTCGAAAAGATAATCATCGAATTTTCTTGAAGAATCCGACGAGACGCAGAATCTAGAATTAACGGCATTTAACGTCTCATTTCGTGGCTCGTGCAGGCATTGTACTATGCTCGTTCGGCGAATGTCAAGCGAATTGACCTCGAATTTGCATACACGACATTGTTATATGTACTGCCGTAGGAGAAGCCTTCCCGCTCAATTTACAAATGTGTATTCTTAATTTTCCGCGAGAGACTTGCATTACAATCGCAATATGAAAGAAGAGTGTGCGAGACGAGAGATGAAGAATTTCTTGGAACTTTTTGGAGGGTTTTCGATACTAGAAGAGAATTGATAATGAAGAAAATTCGTGGATTTCTGCTATACCGACGACTGCATGGGAAATTTTCTGTGACATGATTAGAATATCAATATTATTCCGTTTCCTGCTTCTTATAATGATTAACTTAATAAGTAAAGTTAACGATATTCATCACCTCTAAAGCGATTTTTCACATGATATCTTTGAAGCATTTTGAAATTTAAAAACCTAATACTATGAACTTATTAACTGTCTTGTATACTAATCGTATTAATGTATTCTGCTGATAAATCATTAAGTTAAATTACGAACAATTTCAGGTAACTATTTGTAATTAATAAGAGATCGCATATCGAAATTCGAGATTCTAGGATGTTATTTATTTACCAATTTGGACGTTTATGTTTTATTTTTTGCGGTAAAAAATTTTATGTGAATTCCACGAATGGAGAAAAATAAAATTGTAAAACTTTGCATGAATCATTAGTGATAATTAATTATTGCTTCACGTTATATCAAGGAATTATTGTTATTTTATCTGTATTCGCAGTTTCACTAAATTGCAAACCGTTTTTTTCGGTATGATCAACAATAAAAGCTTGAAAAATATATAAAAGAGATCCCGTTGGAGTAAATTTAGGCCGGTAAAGCAGAAACTCGTGTTAACGGTGAAAACGATATTTTATTATAAACCATTTATAATAAGTTATTTATGTAGTTAAAAAAGTATGCAGATATAAGTATAATGAGCTTTCTCATTTTTTTAAACTAAATTTTTTTTAAGAAATATAAGGTTTAAAAGTAGTAAATATTGTCACTTATTAAAGAAATAGTTTTTTATGAATATTTACCGTCAACCTTATAAAATACTTAAAAAAGTGCACTTGCATCCATTCATGTATCAAAATAAACTCAAGACAACTCACAATCAGAGAATCTTTGTAACAGTAAAAAACGTCCCAACTATAAACAATTCTTTCTCCATATGCCTTCGTCCAAAATAAACTCACACATATGTGTGCTAGCGCAAACGTCCGGCGTCGCAGCGCAATTTGCAAATGACACATTACTCATCCCGCTCTTATACCTACTCTTAACAACCACTAACAAACAGTTAACGAGCGATTGCTGCGATCCGGATACTTCCAGCTCTCCCGCGATCTTTTTTCCCCCTGTGCCCAGAGCCATTACACACTTTCGCGAAATTGATTAGCCACGTTGTGATTTTTCGCGCTGATCGATCGCCAGTGAGCTGTTATTGAGCTGCGATGATGAAGTTTTCGCGGTGGCTGGATTGTTGCTTGCCGCGAGTAAATGAGGTTTGCTTTGTGCTCGGGAAATTAGATTTTGATTGGAAAAAAGAGATATATTTTTGCACAGGGTTTTGTTTTGGAAAATCGATATGTGGATTGTTCATTGGGTTCACTCGGTAAGATTCTTTTATTATTGGGGTTTGAGAGATTTATTTTATCAACGTTGAGCACAATAAGATTTTAAAAATATTTATAAATATTTTGAATCTTTTTAATGAAGATTATTAAGATTATTCTATTATTACTCTTTTAAAGCTTTTGAGTTTTTAGATAAAATGATGTTCTGCAGAATTTTAAGTTTATAAGATTATGAAATTTTAATAATTGATGAAAATATTTGTATTTTTAGAATACGCATGATGTTAATTAGTTAACTAAGAATTTTGTTTTGTACTTATTCAAAACTGAATAAAAAGTACAAAATAATATTGTTTTCGGTGTATTTTGTTACAAATAAAAGTTTCTAAAGAATAATATTCTATAGAAAATTATACAATTGTATTATTTGTTGCTGATGTATTAGAGGTGCAAGAATCGAGAGTAAGTCTATTTCTCGTATCTAATTCAACAGTAATCTTGATTACCACTCAATAATAGATTTCAATTTAATAAAATCAAAGTGAAAAATTAAATTAAATGTGAATAGTTGAACAGATAAAATTGAATTAATGAATATATCCTGTTAAATTAAAAAATAATGCTTTCATTCATCAAATGTGAGTGAAAATGGACGGTTGATTGATTGATATCTATAAATTGATTTGATATTATTATACATAATAATCTAGTAATTAATATTTCATCTAAACTTCCTATGAAGCATATTATAGTAGTCTCTTCAGATTCATTAAATCCAGTGATATTCGTTAGTGATTAACAATATTAATTAGTGTAATTGAAATTTCTTATAGAATCTGTTATCATTTTGTTAATAAAATCAATTTCTTTTATAATTTATTATTGAAATTCAATTTTATAGAAATGTATTTTGCCCTAAATAAATTATTCTCTATAATCTAGTTTTCAATTCTGAATCGTTAAAAACTTTACCAATATTAATGAAATTATTCAATTTTTTTACTTCAAAATAACAAATCCGAACAATACTGTCTGATATCATAATCAAAATAAACGTCAATTAGTGAAAGTATAAATGATAAACTTTTAATTAGCAATAGAAGTTGGCGGCGCATAATAAAATTCTAGCGAAATATGATAAGAGGTCACACAAACGAACAATAAACTCACTACACGTTTCGTTATTAAATAACCGTATATTCAATTTCCGATTTTATTAATCACGCGACTGCGATATATTTGATACATATCATATTCTCCTCTCACAATTCACCCTCGATAGTGGATAATGTGAAATTCGATGATGGAGAAGGAAGAATTATTAAGAGCATAATATATATAGCTCTCGAAAGTGTGACAGACGAAAGCCATCGAGACGGGTATACATTAACTTGATTATCCCGGCGGTTATTATAAGAAATTCGCGAATACAATAATTATGCGCGTAATATTGTTTTTGCCCTCGATAACGGGGTTCGATGCTTCTCACGAGAGACGCAATATAGATATTGCATTTGTCGTATAATTGGGATTTCGATGATTAAATTCGATATCCATCGAGTGCTATACCACGGCGGTTGTTTGTTACTTATTTTTTTCACGGTATTTAATATAGGGAACGGGGCATTGCTATATCCGCCAATTATAGTGAACGACGATATTATGAAGAGCAATAAACACGAACGTTGATGCGAGTATATAGTTATTTGCAAAGTAAATAATTTTGGAACAAATATATTTTCAGTTACTTAATTCGCAGATTTAAAGTGTTTATCTTCGCAGAATAATTCGCGGGTATTGTATAATACCTGTGAAAAATGGAAACTTGATGAAATTGTAGGATTTTCCCACTGATAGAACGTCGTTAACAAAAGAACGATGAGACCATTCTAAGAATAAGCGTCTTATTGTTACTAGAAGCGGAAATTGACGAAGAGAGTTAACGAATCTTCGTAAAAAAATAATCTTTTCCTAAAAGTATTTCTGTGTTTGGAACAATTATAAATGAATATTTTTTAATTATATCCATTATTATTGATATTAAGCGTTGGCAAATAAAGAATTTGTATCGGTTCATGCAAATGTAAGCCACTTGTTCAACCTCCGCAGTAAAGAATAAACAAAAAAGATGAAAAAGTTCTATGCTTTTTTAGAATAACTTAGAAGGATTTATTTGCAAGGAAAATATGACCCCACAAATCTGTTATTATAGCCAAGGTTAACAGTGTATTAGATATTCTTATTCAAACCTTGCCATTTTTATAATATTATTTTTATCTGAAGTTTTTAAAATAATTTAATAGCCCAATACTCGTTATACGCTGAATTTATTAAGGATATTTAGGGCTTAACAACGGACTCCTACATTGACTTTTTCATTATCTGAAAATAGATTGCTGATTGTGAGTAATAATGTCAGTAGTTCATGTTTTAATAAAGTGTCAGAAAAAGATAGTATAATTGACGATTAAAATTTTTATAAAGCAATTCATATCATTTATAATTTAACGATCGTAATGATATTACTGATAATTATTTATAATTTTGTATGGACAATCGTTCAGGACCATTGATTTATTCTATTCTATTCTATTCTATTTACGAATAAATTCAGAAGTCTAATTATTTGACCCTTTATATTTATAAGTACGTTCCAAAAGTCATCTCAAAACAAGTGACTGTACTACATTTCTACCATAAAAGAGTTTTTGCCCATATTACCTGGTAGTAATTGGCATAATTTATTTTCAAAGTAGAAAATGATTAATTTCATTGGAAAAAGCGAGCAAATGGACTTTTTTGCTATCAGTTAAGACGCTTTTTTCAACCACATTTATTAGCGTAAAAAGAAACTCGATCAGGGTATGGTATTTATTTGACTTTTAAAAGCTAATTAAAATGGCGATTTGTTGAAGCCATTATACCGACTACTAACGAACGATTCATTATGGCCGAGTGAGAGATAAAATGATATGACAAGATAACATTTTTTGTTTCTACCTTCCAAAATTATGTTAATGATGTATAATATTATGAAAATATATTTTCTGATATAAGATCGAAAAAGTGTAACAATTTAAAGCCAAGATTTTGTGGCGTTAGCTCTATTTTATAAAATGCAAAAAAAGATTGAAGAAAGCATTTTATGTATGTTTAGAAACTAGCCGTTTCTCATAGCCATTTACTAACTTATTGCAAATCTTTAATAGATGGTTTTCTGCCAGTATTATGAATTGACGATTTCCTAATGAATCATTACCCACGTATGCGTACTATCTTATTATCATGTAAACATACGTATATATACGAGTATATGTGCATTATTCTGAAGTTTTATATCTAAGCTTCATATTGATTTTTTATTATAGCACTTGAAAAACTTTAAAATCATTTATGGATACATACAGAAACTAATTTTACTCTTTATTATCGTATGTTTGAAAGGATTTACGTGTTCGTCAGAAATAAGAATTGCTTTTTACAAATCAGAATACATTTTTAACTGCACAATTATAGACATTTTTATATTTCTCTTTTATAATAATAATAATAATACAAATTTTCAGTGAGGTATTAAAGTGTTTATTCTAAAATTTTGATTTTTACAACTTTTTTTATCTTCAATTTAACTTTTAGCTCACCCTTAAATTTAGACAAATTGTATCGTAATTATTATTTATAACATTTTCATTTTATCAAACTCTGTCTGACTTGATTTTGCAAAAATTTCTGCGTAATGAATAAGCTCGATATCACTATAACAAAGCTGCATTCCTCGTGGTAGATATAAACAATATAACACAAAATGCAAACTGATGAATCGAACTTTATCCCACTTATTTATAATACAGTAAACTCTTTCAATTTTCGAGTACCTATATTAGAAAACTATCGCCCTCCATCTATCTAAACGCCACACATTCAACGTAACTTCCCGTAACCGCATTCCACGCATTTCCCCGAAAATCCCAAAATTCCATCCACAAAAGCGCCAGATTCGAAATTCAAATGTGCCTCCTCCCTTTCCTCGCCAAAAATTTGCATTCCAAAAACACACCTCACACCCTTCCCCCAAAAAAACAAACACGCGCGCAGGCTTCTTATCTCATTCTTATCTGTCGACAGCCCCTCCAATGTCTCTCCAACCCTCCGCCGGCGCTACTACCACAACCTCCACCACCACCAGCAGCAGCTACAACTACCAGCAGCAGAAGAAGCGCAGAGGGGCGCGAATCCACCCCCACCGCTCCTCTACGGGGGTGGCGGCGGCGGCGGCGGCGGCGCGGTGTCAGGCTCGGGAGTCCGCGCGCTCGGCTGCGCTCAGTGGCGGCGTAGGCGCCGCCTATTTAAGGTCCGCGCACCGCCGCGCGCCGCCAGTACCCGTCATGACTCCGCGGCGCGCGGACCTCGCCGCTCGCCGCTGGCGCGTTGCCGCGTCGCGTTGTTGATGATGATAATGACGAGGAGGCGAATGATGGACATGTCGTCGACCGGTGGTTGCGATAATAGCACGAATATGAATAGCAATAGCAGGACAATGCGGCAGTCGCTGGGTGGAAGGCGAAAGTTGCTGCTGGGCCGAGGCGCAGCGGCACTGTTAACGTGGATCCTGGCGCTGACGTTGAGGTTAGACGCGGCCGGGGCTATGGAGCAGCTAGACGAGCACCGGCACTGTAGCCATCGACATCCCAGAGCTCATGAGGTTAGTATAGCGCTACGCGCTACAGTCGCTGTGTTTGTATATAGGTGCGTGCATGGCTGAATGAGGGAGAGCGAGAGAGACGCGTGAGTGAGAGAGACAGACATAACCTACAAATGGCGGTGAGAGGAGAGAGACTGGAGAGAGTGAGTGAGAGAGAGAGAGAGAAACGTGAATGAGAGACACACGCGATGCGGCGTAAACACACGATAGGTGCATGTGGACGTGTCATGGGGAATTTTCGGGTTTGAGACTGTCGCGCTTTTTTGGCCTGCGGTGCCTTTATGTTTTTGTTTTGACGCTGATTGGACGTTCGCGGAACGATCCCGGCGAGTTGATCCTGCGAAAGTAAAGTTCGTTCCCGGAAGCTAACGTTTTTTGTTTGCAAACAAACTGAGTATAAAGTAGTAGTTCGAGTGTCAACAAAAGAGTACGAAGGACGATGGCAGAGAGTGTGTAGACTGCGGTGCACAGTCATGCGCTAGAGAATTTGTTATTGGAAAAGTGATAACGCGAAGGCTGTGCGGATACACATTCCTGTCGTAAACTGTAGTTTACTATCGAGCAAAAATTATCGATATCAGCAATTTCACAGGCAAAAAAAATTAGCAGCATTCCTGGAGCTCGCACGACAAAAGTATACGCATTCCAGCTATAAAAATAGTTTGCGTTCGTAAAATTGCGTTGCCGCGAGCGCGGTTTTAGTGGCGATGAAAACGCACACAGTAAAGATAAAGCTAATGGTTGTCAATTTCGCGTGTAGCGTAAAATGAAAAAATCAATGAATGAATGTGCCGCGCGCTGCCTGTCAGCACTCAAAGTGGCCTGTAGCTTTATTTGATAAAAGAATCAGTTTATTGTTGGTAAACAAATTAATTCGCCGTTAAGTGGAGTCGAAGTTCGCATATGTGAATTACTTTAATACACTTATCAAGGTCGACGTGTATATAATTGATTCGAACCCGAGTTACGTTACAATCCTTACATCATTCGCGGTTATGCAGTTTTCAAACATGTAATTTTTTTTCTCCAAAACGCAAAGATTCTTACGAAATCTGACTGATAATTTGTGCAACTCTCTCATTGATAGCCTTCGCCGGTTTAATTGCTCTAGAACATATTTTCATTTACGATATATTTTCCTCTAGCGTCAGCTGAAATTCCTATCTCTACTCTGATCCAAGTAAAAATCTAAATATTATACATTCTCGTTTTAATGCCTGCATGCGAGCGGCAAAAAAAGCGCACCACCGTGTCGCCAAGAGATTATACGCGCTAAGAGAAAACAAAACAAAACAATCGACGCTGGCACGGTTGCTCGCTCGTTCGCACATTATTTACAATCGATACACGCGCGTTTTCCAGGGTATAACGCTCGTGTTTACCGGCTCGTTCAATCGCATCTTTGTTGCATTGCGTTTTCCCCCCTTCGGTCGTCGTATACCCGTCGCTGCTGTCGTACACACAAACGTATATATATACACAAACGCATGTAGACGTGGGGTAGTCGCCCCCGCGGGGACGACTTAACCCACTTGCGGTTTTTTCGCGCTCGCACACAAGCGCTTGCTCTGGGGCTTTTCGAAATTTCTCTTTTTGTACCTCCTTTGCGTTCAGGGATCCGCTTACGTCCGTTTCAATTACGCGGCGCGACGCTCTTTGTAATTCTAAAACTATCCGGTTTGTGTGTATGTGTGTGTGGGTAGGCGAAGGAAGGGAGGAAACGGATAAATAATTTATGATTTTCGCGAGGAGAGAAAAAAAGTTTTGACTCGTTGAAGGGAGGATGGGGGGAAACTGTTGCGAATATTTATGCCCTGTGTTTTCTATGCAGTTCACAGGCACGGAGGCGCGCCTTGCTTTTGTTTCTCGTTGCCTTTTTCTTCTTTGCCAAGTTTTAACGAAGCAAAGCACAAACTGACGCTGTGTTTACATTCTAGAGTAGCGAATGGCGGACAATTAATTGGGTGGGCGATGAGGAAAAGGGAAATAGGATAGAATGAATATTGTAGAAAATTGTATTTAAAAGTAAGATCGTTATTTATCTTAGGTGATGTAGTTACCATATCTTTTGTAGTGAATTTGTATAAAAACTTATGTGAAAGTTTTTAGTATATGTTTATGTATCTGTGCATGTGTTCATTATTTAATCACAGTATAGATGATTTTTGTTAATGAAGCAATAGCAAGCTGTTACTTCAACGTGAAATTGAAAATGCCATATGGTTCTGAAAAGTGAAAATTTTACAATTAAAATGTAATTAAATATCAATTACTAAAACGATTCGTACAAATGTTTTAATTTCTTGCACAGTTTAACTTTTAATAAAAAGTAGAG
This sequence comes from Torymus auratus, assembly GCA_900474315.1. Classification (NCBI taxonomy): domain Eukaryota; kingdom Metazoa; phylum Arthropoda; class Insecta; order Hymenoptera; family Torymidae; genus Torymus; species Torymus auratus. Next base: position 14,480 of record UXGD01000425.1, read on the forward strand.
TCTAATTGGACAGAAACAAATGAAGATGAATGTTTTTTTTTTTTTTCTTTAACAAATGTTGCTATTTTCCTCTAATGAAAATGACACAGTGGTAAAAAATTACTGTAATGGCCGAAGTCATAAATACGTGACATAATGGAAAATAAGTTTCTTAATCGATTGCACAGATAGCAATCCTATTGTAAAACGGGGATAGCGATAAGTATTGAATTGAAGCCTTTAGAGCCAACTGCAGAGGGTTATCAACAAATTGTTATTGGTTGATGTAGCGAAACTAACTGCACAGTGCCCTCTGCTTTTTTCACTTTTTGGTATGAGTGTACATCTTATTTCACAGTTTTTATGTTATATTTCAGAAAATACTCTCGAAGTGAACATTTAAAAAAATGGAACTTATTTATTTAACATACATTGATCATTACACGAACTTTCAAATTTATGACACTATAGCATCTATGTTTTTTTTTTTAAATTTAGTTGCTAATTTTGTGAATACCCATAAGGCTAATGTTAAATTCAAATTGCAATAACTCCGTAACCATTCTCGTGAAGCCTTTGAAATTTTGCACAGCTCTTTATATTTATGATATTTAATGAATTTTGAACAATTCATCCCTATTTTCGTCTTACAGCCGGTACAACCTTATAAGACTAATCAAGTAAATCCTATTTGTTACGGAATCATTATCACAAATTATACATTGCATAAATGCATAAATGGAAATGTATACATTGCATAAATCAGTTTGTTATTGTATACATATAATATATATGAAAAAGAACAGAAAAGACAAATGAAATGCGTTGCTAGGAGGGTCAGTTCTTGATATTGATTGGTTTGGAACGTTACCAAAAAATTATATTGCTTGATATAACGAAACCACAGTCGCCCTTGGCACGCACTGCGCACTTGAACTTAGAGGCTAATAAAGTAACAAGAAATTATTTAAAACATTATTTTAAAGCAAGACGTCTATGTTAAAACATCTTTTAATTTAGAACACATTTTATTAGTTCACTCTTACAACATTATATAACATCGCTTTGGAATATGTACGATCCATAGATGTTAACCCAATATCTCTTTTAAACGTGTGTTATTATCAATTCATCGCCTTAACAATTAGTCCAAACATACCACATCATACCTATTACCTATCCCGGAATATTATGACAATCGGCGCTAATGCCATCGATTTCATATCGGATTTTGAGTTTCACTAAGCCTGATGATTAGATTGTCAGATTAGCTAATTAAACGTTGAAATTACTGAAACCAACAATCTCCAATTTGTCCATCACCTTATTTTAAATCGTTATTAACAGTCACATAGAAATTGACAAAATTTCGGCATCGTATCACATTACAAATCCAGCAAAAACACATCTTTCCCAATCAATACTCTCCATCACACGCTAAACCCCACACGTCCCGACCGAGCACTCTCCCACCCTCCAAAACTTAGCATCACCCGTGAAAAATTCCCCCTGCAACGATCCGTTATCACAGCTGTGTGTGGGGGTGGAGGGGGGAGCAGAGAGTGGCAAAGAGGTTAGGTCTGACGCGCTCACGTGGTCTTTCGTGCAAGGACGCGCCGGGCGGGCGGCGGGCTGGCGAAATTAGGCCAGACTCGTGCGCCGACAAGGCGCCGCTGCAGCAGTCGCAGAGCGGTCACGTGCTCGCCGCCTCCCCCTCCCCTCTCCCCCTCCCGTTCGGACGACGTCTCTTTTGTTTACGTCTCTCCGGAGCGCTTGCGCGCGCAATCGATATAAACGTGCTTTGAGGCTTCAAAGGTTTCCTTCTCTTGCTTCAGTGCTTTGTGTATTGGGTTTGCCTTGCACGTGGAGATGATGTGAGGGGGCGAGATGAGTTGCGCGAGAGAGAAGGATTTTTGCATAAGAGGCTGTAAATGTGATTTATTGTTAATTTTACACTGTTTAGAGGGACTTTAGGAACGGTTTTTTATTTACAAAAGGAATGGATTGATGCCTAGAATGCAATTTTATGCTAGCTTTAAGGAGCTTTAGTTTCTTTTAGATTAAATTTATTATTTACTATTGCCGCATCGGATCGATAACGAAAATTTTATGCGGCAGCTAAAGCAATGGTAGAAGAAAAGTAACGCTATATTAACTTCTTTATGGGCAGATTTAAATGCAGACAGGTACATGAATGCTATTCAAGTATTACGAAAATTAACAAACTCCTTACAAAAACATAGCACGTAGTGGCGGCGCGCGCGCAACGCTCGCACGATCTAGTTAATGCTGATTTACTTAAACTTCATCTACTTTTTCACCGTTGCCATAGCATCGCGAAATCTTTAAGATCCAGCAAGATTTCTATGAATTTAATGAAAGGATCTCTCTCTCTCTCTTTCACTGAGCGTAGTTTGCAATTTTCGCGCTTCTATGTTCGGAGATTTATACCTGATCTTGTAAAGGCTGCGCTGCCAGCGGGACATAATGTTTTATATCTAATGCTCGGGTACTCCACTTTTGCAAGAGCTATTGCCTGCCTGCCTGACGTTCGCGCAAGATCAAGTCGTGAACGGAGCGGCGTTTTCATCTCTCGAGGTGTTGAAAGATTTTTAACGTAACGCTCCGTAAAGTTTCTCTTGTATAGAGAATTGTATATATAAGAATGGCACTGTAATTTTTTGTCTAGACATTATAAAATTAAGATGTCGAGTGCAGTTATCGCGAAATCATGGCGACAACTGTTTTTATACTTTATTGTCTAAATTATATTTCGTTTTATAGACTGGTTTATATCTTTGCAGTCTGAATTGAACCGGTTATTTTTATATCTATATTATGGTCTATGCTACACAGTTATTTCCGAATTGATTTTTGAATGTTTAGAGTAGAGCTGCATTGATCCTTTGCACTTCCTTTTTATGCCGATTGATCATAATTTTATGTTTTGTGTTTTACACTTTAGAAATATGAGGTCAAATTTACTTTTCGTGAAAAAGCTTGTTTGTATACTTAACCTCCTACTTTTATTTCTACCATAAAATACACGATAGTTTTCTGACTCCAGTTTGTAATATTTCTAAAACCCTTATTTTCAAAGCGATTTTTCTTTCTTTCTGGCAGATTTAAACTCGTACACAGAGATCGTAGTTTTACTTTCAAGATTAAAATTTAGTATGCTGTAACTAGTTCGTAATCCTGCATAGCTATAGTAATCAATGTAATTAAATTATTAACACAGTGAACCTAAATTATACCGCAAGTGATTTATGAATACTGATAATCCTTTAGACATTGCTAGGAAATAACCTACGCAATTCCTATCTTAATTGCAAACTATGTCTCTATCCACTACACCAGCAGCATGAAATATTCTCAACCACTGGTCTAATTTTCCCATACTTTAGAAACACGCCGACCAAGTCCGGCAATTCCGCTTTTTCCGCTCGAAATTCCGAAAACCAGCGAGCGAGCGCAAAATTAAAATTACAGGGCTAAATTTTAAGGCCCCATAAATATACAACAGCAGCACACGGAGAATATCGAAGCGAGACATAAATATAAAGGAAGAAAGACTGCCTGCCGTTGTGTGCGCGTCGGTAAGGCAGAAAGAGAGAGATAGGGAGAGAGAGAGGCGGCGTTATACGAGAGTCGGCTCGTAAAGCTGCACTCAAGAATCGATAAGGGAAATAAGAAAAAGTGCGCCGCCGTCGGCCAGCCGAGGGTTGGGGGGATTTGCACTCGCGCGCGGGAAAGGAGGTTAAAGAGCGTTTCGCGTTTTACAGCCATCGCTCCGCGAGTTGTCGCTGTCGACTCAGTCGGTGTGTATACACGTGTATATATAGAGCGAGAGCTATATAGCTAGTGCGCGCCTATGCGCTTGTCGTCGTTAGAGGAATCCGAAAGTGGAACGGTCCCCGGTAATGATATCGTCGCCGCGAGATGCATGTAGATTCGAGCTTACCGTGCTGTCGTCCTTGAAGAAGTTTTTGTTTTGTGATGAAAACGCGCGCTGCACCGGTGGCGAGTGTTGAGAGGTTATGGTGTTTAATTTGGCTTGTTTGAGGGTGCACGTATTGTTTCGTTTGCTTGGATGATTAAATGCATTCAGGATGCAATTGCATGCATGACGGATAATGTGGATGCGAATATATGCGAACGGCATTGTTAATAATTTCGTTGAACAAGAAAAATCGATACCTTATGGAAATAATCTATACATAGTGATGATAAGATGTATGAGCGGGATTGATTTGATAAATAATGTTTTAGTAGCAACGTCGATGAAAATAACTTTTCCTATTTTAAAAAAATGATGGATTTGTTATGATATCAACTTATTCGTGACGGGTTGGTGGGAGTAACGGGTTGTTAGGTTAAAAAAACAAAAGTGGCGCGAACGGCCCTTAGAGATGGCTAGTTTATTTAAAAACAAGATGATGATTTGAAACTTTTAATCGTATTTTTAACTGTCTGGGTCATCTCCAACGCCGGGGTAACCGTATATTATTAATTGCATCTCATCCTGCCAACAACTCTATTTTATAAAATACATCATTTTCTACGTTTAGATGAAATTATTTTGGCCATTAAACACCACCTACAATTCGTTATTCAACGACAGTACCTTAAAAAGACTATACATCCTTTGAATAAACTGTCAACTGTAAAACTTTATATTCACTTAAACCGAGTCCATTAAAGTATATATACCCACTTCTTGAAACCAGTATTGCCCGAGACGGTATACTTACAGACGTAAAATTGAATAGCTTAACACTCGGTAAACCCGAAATGACGAATTACGCTCGGCAAAGACAGCAAAAAGTATACACTATATCGTAGAAAACAAAAACAACACGCTAATCCAGAATGTGTCACCAGCCGGCGCATTTACTCTAATCAGTCGAAGCGTGACGGCCGCTGCGCGCGACTCCGAAAGCGAGAGACTCGCGCTATACGCGTCACGCTCCGATTTTCACGGCGCGGACTATCGCTTTTTTCGTCGCGCGCATATCGACACATACTCTCGCTCTCTCTCGTATATATACTTGAACCCTCCCCCTCCTGTGCACATATATTTTGTATGCACGCGCCGAAGCGATCAAACGTGATTTCCGCGCGATTTCTTGTAAATAGTGTGTGTATGTCTACGATCGAGTTTGCACGATTGGGTGAGTCATTTTTGCCGGTTCCGAGGTCTACGGTTATACATTTATCGACGCGGGGATTAACGTCGCGGCTAGTTAACGAAATTACGCGTTGATGTCTTGATAATAAAGTTTTACGTACAATATAGTTGCTTTTTGAAAGGATTTCAATGGTAAGCATTCTTTTGACGCAACAAGAGAAAACTATAAATTTTTAAGGGAAAAATCGAGTACTGAATAAATTTGATTACAATTTAGAAAGAAAGTTCCTCGTGCTGGCTGGAATTGAAATAAAATCGAGAAGAATCTCAGATTATACACGACCCGACTTTCACTGAAGGAAATATAGTCGCGCGCGCACGCGCGTGTTCCGAGATTGTAAATATAGTTCTTCGCTTATACGTAGATATACTTTTATAAGAAAATTAGGTTGCAATCGACGTGTGTAATGTGGAACAAATTTCTACTAATTTCTAATTATAATTAATAATAGCTATCGACAAATTTGGCGTCTTCAGGATAAATGCATACACAGTTTCTAAAAGCAAAGTTAACCTTCAATTCTCAACGTTTTGAAATAAATATTGACTTAAATTAAATTTTATTATCGCTCTGAAAATTTATAAGTATAAAGTTAAACCTTTCAAGTGTAAATATTGACGCTATATCGAGGATTAAAAAATTATATTTATAGGTTACACCTCGATATAAGAATAAAGATTAATTTTGGTTTTGACTCATGAATGCACAATAAGTATATATTAAACTCAGTTTTTGCTACACTCATGGGCCTTCTAAGTATGAAGTTTGGCAAAACAATAGAATAATAGTTTGGACTATAATAGATGCATATATCATTGCTTAGTCACTAAAATGAATCTTTATACAATCAATCGCGCTCTATTCTCGATCGGTACATTAACGTGTTGCAATTACAATATTTATCAATGCAGAGTCCAAGTAATCGACATACATTACAAATCCATTACTCACCTTTACTTTATCCACTTCGAACCAGATAAATATCAATCTGCAGCAGCTGCACCCAGTTAAAAAAAAACTCTTTCACATTCTCTGGTTCTCTGAGAAACCCACCGATCCGCTATTACAAAATACTTATACTTCACAGTCCAAAAAATCAACGTTTGAAATTTGCATCGCTTCATCGCATAGTGCGCACGTATATCGAGAGCAATGCGCACTTTATATACATATTTAGCCGGTATAAACAATTGGCTCCACACGCGCGAGCGCTGGGGATATTTATTTTGGCAGTTCATGATCGAACGGCTGGTGTAATTACGCAAAGTGCCCCTAACCCATGCGTGTCGGTGAAACGCATATGCACACGTGCGTCAAACGGCGACGACAGATTCCGCAAATACAGTTGAATAGGGGAGAGGTTTTTTTAATAAACAATGGGTTTGATCAAGAGAGATGCGCTGCTCTCTTACGTATTTTTCATTCCGTTTTAATAATTAAATGGTACATAGATTCACTTTTAACCTGATTGCCAATAGTTTTTAATTTACTTATAAAAAATACAATTTGAGCCTCAATACTTTTAAAAATTTAATTCGGTAATGAGTTTATCTATAAAATATATGTTTTACTGGTTTTTTAGGATTATTAATTAACGGTTATTTAAAAAAACTATCGATTAGTTTAACGAGTTGTTTAAAAGTATTAGCGGTATAAAATTTCGAGTTCGACGATTTCTTGTCGTCTAATGGTAGGTACTTAAATAAGTACCTAAATGCATACGAAAATTAGTGGTAAAATTAGGCATGTTATGAAAAAGTACAGTATTTAATAATAGGTTACCGGGAATTAAAAAATCGATATGTCTATGTAACGATTTAAACGAATGGACAATGCAGTCAATTATATTCAATTTGCGCATTTAAAGGCCAATATCAGGTTTTAATTGAAGGATTACGTTAATACCTCATTCAATGTACTCTACTAGTCTCATTTTATCAATGAAAGTTCTTTTTTATGTACCTATTACATCAATAATTTCTAAAGCTTTTATTGTGTTACGTGTACAAGCAATATAAATTAAATTGACATTCAACATTAGCATTACATAAAAATCTACTTATAATGACGATAACTTAAAATTATAATTCATTATTTATAAAATCTCACTTATTCCAACTATCATACTTAAAAATATTTATAACTCCTTTTAACCCTTTGCGGCTCAGTGGTAAGTATACTTACCATCTAGACTATTATCGTTTTTTCCATTTTCTAATTCTTTTTGCGATTATTATGAATATTTTTATGAATTTACTATCACAGCATACTAAAGACTCAAAAATAATTTTATGTTCGCTGATTTTTCTTATAAATTTGTTATTATTCATAAAGAAATACTGACAAAATGCACTTTTTGTAGGGCTGCACGATATAGCAAGGTTAATTTTGATATTGTCTGCTTCGGCAACATCCCTTTGAGCAAAATAACTGTTTTCAAAATAAATTATTATCAATAACGACGTATACGTAATACCTATATTCTGTTATCTATTGTAATACACTGTAGTATCGTTCAGCGCAGCCTATAGACACACACTGTGCTTAGAAAGCGTTCAGAATTTTTTGCAGAAAAGTAAAACTGGTTCCTTGCGTGCGATACGTCGAACCGAGCGGTTAATTATTTTAGGTCGCTTGTCTACATATATATACATTTCGGTTCCAAAAAACTCGTTCCCTCGGCACAAGTTTTACATCAATGTAACATTGTTAGCGGAAAAAAGGTTGATCCTAGAGGTTACGTAATAACGAGTGCCGAACTTCGACCAATTAAGCCGGGAATTTTATGTGGATTATAGAAGTGCGCAAAAATGTTATTGAATAGCTCGTGATTTTCCTCCGAAATAAAAGACATCGTATATCGAGTCTACTTACAATTCCACTATCCATCTTGACAAAGGTATAACCGTTTTCAGCGAGATAAATTGGCCTTTTAAAGACAATGCTCAAATCCTATTGAATAACTCAATCAACGGGATCGTTAAATCTAAATAAATCGTTCGAGGGCCGGGCCGTAAGAAGAGCGTTAAACTGCCATTCCATTCACCTGTAAATCGAACCCTTTTTTCTCTTTCGCTTGCTCGCTCTATCGGCAACTGCGCTGACCTCGTGAAATCGGACAATAACTCTCATATCTGATTTCTCTCGAAGTAATACAGTCCCGACAGATTGAATTCAAAAGGTTAAATCGAGTTTCGCCAAGTGCCGAAAGGCCAAGGAAGTTGTGAGCGGCAGCGACGATTGGTTTAATGACCCGTAAATCGCGCGCGTGTAAAAAACTCGGCCTGACACTCAATTATAAAGTGCCTTTACTAAAGGAAAGGAAAAATTATTGTTTAAATTTTAAGCTGATAAACTTGTAATGAAACTTGTTAACCCGAATATTGGTGCATAACCCGCGGCTATTTACGATAATCGCGAGCATTATTTTCTCCTAGACAATCGCGCCGCTAAACATACTTGAAAAAAGGCACATACACATTGTGCTATGCCTACATATTTCAGAAGCCCGGAGAGCCAAGTTTTAATAACTCCATTCACGACTTCCTCATCATCGTAAAAATCCTACTTAAGGCCCAAATTGCACTCGTAAATTTTTACCGGCTCCCAAGGCTAATGCGCGCAGAGGCTCGCTTTCAAAAATATACATAGTCGTCACTCCTTTCGATCCCCCCCGCAAGTCGCGCGCGCGCGCGCCGGCAGCACCGGCGACGTAATTACTTATGCCTAGCTTAACTCCACTTCCTAAATGGCCGTGTGTTTTTCTCCTTATTTATTGACTTCCCGCGCAAAGTACGAGCCTGCGGATATATTGTGTTTACGCGGAATTCCCAGAAATGAAATTTCTAGCGTTCAGAGAGCTAAAGTTGAGGGTCTTGGGATTCCATTTTCTCATGATTCTAGATTGAATGTGAAACATAGTTTCTTGAGTATGAATATAGACACGGTATCAAGAGGTATTTGCGTTTACAAAGTCTGATATCAATGTTTGTAGCTTCTTGATAGTCAAATTTGAGTTTAGGGTGGGATTTTTGACGACTTTTTGTTTCTTCTGTATGTATATTAATTTTATTATAATATTTACTGTAACATTAATTATTAGTTAATTCCGGACGTCAATGTAGCACTTAGTATTTCCGTGATAGGATAAGCATTATCACTATTAAAAACTTTATTAAAAAATTGTTTTTATTTTCAATTTATATTATTCCTTTTTAGATATTCAAGTGTCTTATAGTATCGACAAAAAGGTTTTCATATAGTCATTCCTTTTTTTGGTAACTTTACTAGATTACAAAATATTATTTCATTTTGTACCAACAATGCGAAATTCAAATCTACATTGTATAATATGTTCAAAACAAGCCTCTGAGAAACTAAAAATTACGTAAAGTACAAGCAGCTCCACTCGTCAAAATTTTACAACAATTATAAAATCACTTTTACTATCAACGAGATTACCCGAATCCCGAAAATACGTAAGAGAATAAACCGTCCGAAAAGACATTTAGAAAGCGGCACAGCATATTCCGTTCCACCGTATATGTAACTCGCTCACTATATACCCGCGCGCTCTCGCTTTTCAAGAGAGAATTTTCAGTCGTCCTCTCTGTACGCTCACTCGCCGGAGGAGTACACGTGCTTTGAGAGCATTAAACTTGAGCTACTTTCAGCGTGCGAGCTCGCGCATTTCCATCGGCTTATGTGTGCGCGTATAGCGGCGGCGGTGCTTCTTTGTTTCGCGTTCCGAAAACAGCCTTCGTTATGCCGCCTGGCGAGGATAAGAGCCGGCAAATTAGCCGGATCGGCCGAACTTTTACCTCCACACACCGCCGCAGACTTTCGTCTTTCGCTTTCCGCCAGTAGTGTGCACGCGTGGAGATGCGAAGAAGATGAGCCAGGATTAACCGATGCTTTTAGCTTTGTAGGTTAGGATTAGCCTGGGCTGTCACGATAATCGAGTTAAGACTGACTAAACTGGTTAATTCAAGTCCCTAAAATAGATTTTCGCTTGCTCTTATTTTGGGATTGATCCTATGCATCTTAGTTTTTAGATGTCGAAATGTCAACGTAAAAGCTGATTTTGAGGCCATCAGGCAAATTTCCCGAGTTACGAGATTAGCTTCGACACTCTAGACACCCGATCAATACTCCCGTCGTAATTTGCATTCGGTTACAATTAGACTGCGAGATAAAGAGCCGTGGAAAAGTCTTTATTAGTTCACTCGTGCGCTCTTTACTTTGAAACTTTAGATAGCTCTGAAACTTGTCAATAAAGAAAAACGAAACGAGACATAAAGCCAAGCCCAGTGGGGGAAAAAAAAGATTAGTTGCCGCAATCGACCGTCGAATCGTTAGAATAGCTTTCAGTTTTTCAATAGCGATTCTTCACAAATGAAGCGATTTCTTCTTTTCTATAGTAGCATAAAAATAGTCTTAAACTACTTTGAAAACTCATTGAATAAACTATATTGTCCCGAGGAGAGTTACCCGGTGTCAGCTACGCGGAACGCTCTAAAATGCTTAGTAAATAGGATTATGCCAATCAGAAAGGCAATTAGGAGGGTAATTAAATTAATCTTAAATGTGCTGCGAATATCGAGTCGAGATCTAAATTTTGTATTGTTTCGTATTACTTGTCTGTGTTATTGTAAATTAACATTTAGCATTTAGAGTAACTGTTTAAACATCAGTAACTTTATAAATGCACAAGAGTGTATTAGACAACAATCAATAAAAGATATTCTTTTATCTACATTATATATCATGAATCCTATTCAGTTACTGAACTGAATTATCTATGTCAGCATGTCTGAATAAGTGTTTTTCTATAAATAATAATAGAAAGGGATGACGGAGCTCCAGATAAGTTGCAACTTCCTACACCGATTTTTGGAACACCGAAGTTTTGGAAAATTATTGCTATCATCCACTGTTTGCCACTCAAATGTATAATAAAAAGTACGCATGCAACATCCGCAAAATCTGACCCACTCTCTCCTCGCGTGAACCCTCTTTTCACTCTGTTTTCCTCTCGCGCACTCGAGAGCTCGATTTTTTTGCTCCCGTAAAAAAGCAGCGCGCTGCGATCGATGCTCTCGCTATCCCCCCATCGGACCAGAAAGCGTAACGCGGATGTTGACAAATTACAGGGCGCAATTTCATAATGCACGCCGAGCGAAAAAGAAGGAGCGAGCGCGAATTATACGCGCGTGGCATCGTTCCATTATCTCTTATGAAACGTTGTGAATTTTCATCGTAGCTACGGTAGAGAGAGGGAGAGAGAGAGTTCGGGGAAGCGATTCGCGAGAGAAGAGAAAGACGTGTTTACCCCCTTTTTGCGCGTTTACGTAATTGGCGAATTTGAATGTTCGACGCGTGTACAGTGCTGCTCTGTTCCGGCAGCGAACGGTTAGCTCGAGGGTCGTAACTCCGACGCTACTGAACGATTAATGGGGAATGCGCGTGCGGAGTTGTTGTGTTTACCGGTTAATTTGGCATCGGCGAAAATTCAGTTTTTTGCCGATCTTAGTGTAGTGAGCTTGAGCTGCAATCAGAAGTATCGGTATTATCGTTTGATTTATTACATAATCAGTGCGTGGTTACGTACAATTGTAAATTCTTATTATTAGCTGCTTATACTATCGGGGGCTATGTGCTAGGCACAAAGCCAGTGCTGAATTTAAGCAATTATTCAACAATGTAGCTATAATTTCGAGAGATTAACATTTGTTTTTTTTTCATGAATTTCCTGTGATTATGGTATTATCATTTTCATAATTTTGCACTTCCCTGCCGAATTTTGTAACTTTTCAACTGATAATTGTGTAATTGCCGTTTTATAATACAACGTTGAAATTATGAATTTGATTGTGCGATATTAGTTACGTGATTTTTCACCTTCAAATAAGCATTTAAGCCGCAGATAAGATACCATTCATTGTAAAACACGAACGTATTCATGTTTATTCGCTTTCCTCCCATTTGTACCGCTAGCATCGCGTTCTCATGAAAATTAATCATGTTATACTTTATGACTTCTTTATGCAATTTAACATTTATTTATGGCTTTTTAGCCCACATAAGCGCTCTGGGTCGTGTTTTACATGTGGTCGGACAAATTTATAACCGTGTACAACGCAAACATTACGCAACGAGGCGTTTGGCGAATTAATATTCGCAATTGGCTCGTTTCCGATTTTAGATCATTGTGCTCGTAAAATATAAAAATTTACGCTCTATGAATAAAAATTGCTCATTTAAATTTCTCTTACGTACCGGTAAAAGTGAACTAGACGATTTTAAAATTCATCTTCGTGCTACGGTAGATTATCCTGCGTTTAAATTCAGCTAAATTGCTTTTATTTACTTAACAAATTTTCGACTTCCTCCAACGTTACATAATAATGTAGCTTTAATCTCTCGCTTCCTGCGAAGTTTAATAATAAATGCGAAATCCATGAATATAAGCACACAAGTTTTTTTGCTACTGTTGTCTATCTAATAGTAGCTTTCAACATCTTATTAAAATTAATAACTTTCATGATCTTTCTTCAATACAGCTTAGCCGACTCGAACAATGGAAAGGGTATTAACCTAAAAATATATAATTTGAAAGCCGATTAATGCTTCGCGAGTATATTTAGTAATAAAACTGACTATCTTTTCAGCGCGATTATAAAATCATAATTTTAAAGGCTGTTTATATTTAGAAATAATTAAAGAGTTTGGAAATATTATATCACGGCTGTGAACTCTTATAAAACTGAAGTAAAATTGTTGCGACAGCATTAAATTTAAAACCTACAGTATTAGAAAAAATAGAAATGTTTTAATTTCAAGAGCTACGTTGCTAATCTAGAAAAATATAATACCCTGAATAAATATCTGAGCTAAACCAATATTAATTCCTCAATATCAATAGATTATTAATTAGTTGTTCATTCGATATCAGTTACCTTATGAAATTACTCATGCATTATTATTATCATCCCAATATTAATTTCACTAATATATACCACTTTTGATAATTTAATAAACGCTATCAGCTGCATTCCAACTAAATTCACATCGACTTCCCCAAGAGATACAATAAACCTATTCCATCAGCTCTAAAATTAACCGTATTTCCACACCATCTCATCGTCACCTCACTCACTCACTCACTCTCTCTCTCCCTCTCCGCGACTACTGCATCAATTCCAATCGCTAGCGAACTCACCATCTCGCCGCAACTCCATTCAAATCCGCGCAGCAACTTCTGCGCGCCGCGTGCAATTACCCAACTCGCGGGCGCGCGTGCACGCCCATTGCGAAATGTCACCCGGCAATATCCCATTACGCGGCGAAAAAAGAAACTTCCCTCCTTGCGCATTGTACATACGTATACGCATTGCGAAAGTCACGCTGCGCGGGGCAAAAAAACGCGCGAAATAAGAGGTTTTGAAAACGTCGAAAGCCAGACAAGTGGAAAAGAGCCCGAGGCGTAGCAGCAGCAGCAGTGTTTCCGGCTGGCTGGCTGGCTCGTTGGTTGGTTGGTTAGTCCGTAGGACCGGATCACGAAGTGGAGTGAGAGAGAGGAAGGGCGTGTTGAAGACAAGCGTGTAGTGGATGCTTTGGACGGGAAGAGCGGGCGTACAGAGAGCGACGTTGAAGGTTCTCTCTCTCTCTCGCTCGCTCGCTCTCTCTGTGCGCGCGCGAAATAATTAACGAGGCGAGAAGGAGGAGAAGGAGGTGGGACGTAAGGAGAGTCAGAGGGAGATAGGAAACGCTGCAGGGAATCGTGTTTTTGGAAGTTGCTGGTGATAGCGAAACAAAAGTGTAATTTGAACTTGGACGAAATTTCGGGCATGAAATTTTTATCTTGTTAGTGAATGTTGCAGTGGTACTGTTCGTTGGAGTACAAATAAGCAAAATCGTTAACATTCCTTGTAATAAAATATTTGATCTATCCTAGTCATAAACTGTTAGAGTAAAAAAGAAAAAATATATAAATGCTTTTTTGAAGCAAATAAATAATTGGTTTCCGTCATATTTTCTCATGGAATAGAAGTAATTTACAAGAACGTTTAGCTAATGTCTGGAGTTCGGTTACTGAAACGTTGACCTTACCGTAAAACGAGAAAATACTATAGTGCTCAGTGTATGTTTAAAATTGTTTTAAGCTGAACAAGTATTAATAATAGAGTTTTTTATTGGCTACAAATTTAATACCTACCCTTTGTTTGGCTCTTGTATTTCTTTTGTTGCACTTCGACTGTGAATTTCTCCTGTTACCTGATTGTCAGAGACTTTGTGCGGAGAAAGGACTAAATGAAAGGTTTCTGAATCTCGAGAGTATAGATAATAAAGCATAAGCTCTAGCACATATGATTTATGCACTATCACGCGTTTCTTTGCATGCGTGACTTTACATATGGGCAGACTTCAAAGTAAGAAATAGCCCGTCAATATCGTAAATCACCGAGTCCTTTAGAAAGGTGATGAAGCGAAAGGGATTCTGCCATATTTGAACGGTTTATATTTGTATTTTTAGATGGAGAAACTATAAACTTAACTATTTTCTGATATAACAGTATTACATTGTATGAATGTAAATGATCGGTATAAATGAATAAATGCAAAGAAAGCTAAAAAAAAATTTCTGGAAATCTATTTTCAATATTGCAAAGGTATTTTATTTATAAAATTTAAATATTTGTTGGCATCGATCTGGTTAAAGTTTTACTAATTGATATTAAAATTGAAAAGAGACGAGTGAATTCTTTTTTTGATCGCTTATAAAAATTTAAATTATTCAGATTAAAATTAAAAGTAACGATAACCAATGGAGAGTGACATAATCGCACGGAATGTCCATCATTTTTTCAATTAGATTTTTTTAGTCGCAATATCAAGGGTTCGTGACGATGGTTTTATTATCGACAAAAACGTCTCCAAAAGACGTATTTATCGCGATCATAATAAAACTCATCAATTTAAAATATTATAACCGGAACTAAGACTAACGAATATAGTTTCTTTTATTTTTCTGAAACAATTAACTTTAAAAGGAAAACATGTTATCCTTCAAACTTTATATATAATCCGCAAAATTTACGCAACTGCAAATCGATTTACTAAACGGACGCTTTTACGACGCGGAAAAACCGTTCCGGGGCCAAAACTCAATTTCATTTTGACTTCGATCGATATACTCTCTCTCCCTCTCTCTCTTCGAGCAGTGTGCATTGCATAAAGGCCCGGCGCTCTGCGGTTTACCATTGAAAATCCAAAAGCAGAATGACCCTCTGCTGAGAGCACGCGTGGGCGCACGACGGTTGGACCTGGAAATGGACGGACGTTATTTGGGCGCAGCAGCAGTGAGCGGCAGCGAAGGGGATTTCGCTCCGGAGCTGGAAATTCGTTTCGGTCGATTGCTAAACTTAATAGAAACTGAGACCGAAAGTAAAGCGCGCAAAAACAAATATATAACAAAGCGCCGTGGCCTCCGTAAACGTCACCTTTTTATTGCTATAGGTTAAGAAAAACTACGGAAACTTGGGCACGTTATGGTTTTTGTGATCGCAGAAAATCTCAATTTTCGGATGTACGATGGTCATTGCAAAAATATAGGTATTCACTGAAATTATTTTTGGGCGCCAAAAATAAACCTAAATGTACGAAGTATATTTAATGTTTCTTGAACATTTTGCACTATAATGTTCCCTTTTGCAGCCCATTTAAAGCTAATTAAATTAAATTTTAATTACGTAATTAATTATATTTTTGGTCGTCAAGACTGAATTTTGGCGCCCAATTATGAAAGAGACATAATTAGCCGTTTAAGCGTTATTTATGACTGTAATGAACAGTAATTGAGTTGTTATACGACTTTTATTACCAAAAGTATGCAATCAAATGAAAAAGACGATACAGCCATGATGAAGAAATCTGTTGGGCGCCAAAAGAAAATTCAAGTGTTCGGTAACACTTAGGAATGACGTACGTCATTTTCATTTCAAGAAGGAAATGAACTGCCAGAGAATGTGAAAGTACAAAGTTCTTAGTCAATAAAGAAATTTTCTATTTACCAATTATATTTACCATGTTTACTCCAAAGTTTCTACGGAAGTCATTGAAAAAAAATGTAAGGTTATGAACCGTGCATTATATCGTTCTCCATAATGAAATACTTCCCTCAAACCCTGAACAAAAACATACACAAATACACTGGCAGAAACATCGTTTGGACGCGTGTGCAATCACCAAAACGAGCGTTTTATCGACTCTCGTTTTTCCGAGCGCGTACACGCCTTTTTTCTCTCTCGTTACCTCGCAATTCCGAGCTGGGCACAGCTCTGTAACGCAAGCCGCAAAACCGGCGGCGAAAGTTGACGAATAATTTTCGAAAACTCGGTCATTCGCGCGCTAATTTCCAGTTTAGCACATCGCCGACGCCCGGACGCTCGCTCTCGTCTCTCAGTTGTTTTTCCCCGCCGGCAGGCCAGCGTGCGACATTTAACTTTTCCCGTTAACGGACTGCTTAATCCGTGCAGCCGGCGCATGGTTATTAAATCTCGGATAAACTTCCGCTGCCGTGCTGCTAAACAAAAGGTGTATGATGATAATACGAGAGTTTTGAGTTTCCCTGACGAAATGGTTGCTACGATTATGATTAGAGAGCGGAAAGTCGTTAGTTTGTTTGTTTGTGCATAGTTGGCAAGGAAAACGATTTTCCTCAAGTTTATTTTTCTCGCGCATGTTTTTTTTTTACATACATACATATATGTATAAAAGTTGTCGATGGAACTGTCGGTTGTTAGCCTTGAGAACTAAGCGCTACAGTGCCCTAGGCTGTTTCAAGTTACCGTTTTAATTGCAATTCTTATTAGACAAGAGAAAAACGAAACTGTCTCTCAAACTCGGGGGTATAGACTACTCTAAGTGGATTTGAGTCCAAAATTTCAAAATTTTCCGATCATTCAAATGATAACTTTTCAGACTGTAAGTGACGTTTTTAATTGGTTTTAAATTCTAGAAGTCAGTGTAGTACTTATAGACTATGTTACGAATATTATTTTAACTCAAAATTCCTACATATCTGTTTGAACGATTAGTTGAAATTATAACAAAAAACTGTAATCATGCAACATTTTGGGAGTTGACTCTAGTCTCTGAAAACCATTTGAATAAATACTCGGTTTCACCTAGTAATTTTCTTACTCGATATAAGTGACGCTAAAGACACATTAGCAAATTTTAAACGTTGAAGAAAACCATTATCAAATTACACGGGCGTCAATTATCCTAAACTCGTTTTGACAGTGCTAATTAAAACCCGTATGTCAGGACCTCGACTATGATAATCAAAGTTCGACAGGCGAAAAAACACCGATTAACCCATTTACCCAGTTACCGCCACTTACGCATTCAATTCTCGCCGAAACGTGAAATCACGCGTGTAGTACAGTTATCACTGACATCAGTGTGTAGAATATTCCACCCAACCGAGGCAACAACGATCATTAGTCATCGCACAATAAAAGCAAACCAATCTCCAACCAAAAAGAAAAAAATATCTAACTGGCCTATCGACAATCTAGTATTACGTGATATCTACCTACACGGAAATCAATTTAGATAACTACCAAAAACGCGTAACTGGCCCATCGATATCTGCGTGCGTAACAAAGAGCTAGCAAGAGAGAAAAAAAAACGAGAACGAGCGCCAATAATGGAAATAATTAGAAAGTGCCTCACGCGTCACGTGTATAGGTATATACGTGAAACAGGTGATCTGGTGAAGGCGCGCTGCTGTTGCATACATACACAAACGTTGACTGTGAGTTTACGAGCAGCAGCAGCAGCAGCAGCGTGTCAACGTTTGTCTCACGTGTATATGTACAGCACGACCGCACGTAAAAATAAAATTTATGACAGACTGACCGTTCAAATATGGAAGAAGGCGAGGGAGTGTAGGTCAAAGAGTGTTTTAAAGTTGAAACCAAAAGTGAGGCGAATGTCTGCATGCTCAGCTCTCGAAAAAAGCGTGACTGGCTACCTGTTTTTTGTAACGGATCCACGCCTAAATACGGATTCATGCTCTAGGATCGCGTGTAAAAAGAAAGTTGTCGAAGTGTAGGCCTCCTTCTGATGCTTACAAACTAAGCACACACTTCTTTTTTACAACCGATGATTAAACATTATGGTTTTGCTCAAATAGACGTTTGATATCGATACCCACATGGTGCGACACGAATTTGCATGACCGTAAAGCCAAGTTAACCGTAACATTTGGCAACCGTGTATACTCGTAAACAATTAACCTACAGTCTTACAAAAACTACCTACTTTCGATTCAACGCATTCATTTTCCCTATCGCTTTTTACACACCGGATGTTTCCATAAAATCACCATAAACTCGATAACCCGAGACCTTTTAAAAGTATGCCAAAAGGCGTACGGCAGACCGACGATAAATCCCTACGAACCTTTTTGTCCGCCTGCGCGCGCTTCGTCGTCGAGAGGGAATTCCTGCCGCGCGGGGTCACGTGCGCGAGCGCGAGAGGCGTTGACCTTGACGGTGAAAAGATATACACTGAGAGCGCGCGCTCACGCGGTGGCGCTAATGAATAGGTTATGCGCGTACGGTAATGCAGCGGAACTTTCTAATGCACGTGGTTCTCTCTCCCTCTCTCTCGTTCGTCTGCCACATGACGCCAGGCTCAGAGAAGTTGTAGCGTGTTTTGGAGATGATGAGGTTGTTGTGGTGTACTTGTATGCGTGTATACGTGTAAATAAGTAAGTGTGTGTATGGTTAAAGAAAACGTCTTTTTTTATTGGCTGTACGCATTGTGATGCAATCGAACTGATAATAATTGGATCCTTTTTTTTATTGATTATCAGTATTTCGTTATTGTGTTTGGAAGAATGAACCATGGTTTTTATAATGTATCGTTGATAGGCGTGACTAAAGAATGAATGATCGAGTTGATCTTTTTTATTCTTTTTCGAGTCAACAAAATTAACTTCTTTTAGCCGTTTGAGAATCGTGTGATTTATAATACGCTTAATTCGGAAGAAAATACTTATTAAGGAATACAATGGGAGCTCGTTTATTTAATTCAGTTAATTCGTGAAATTACATAATAATTGTTTTCATTGTATTTATGAATATGGAATGGAATGAATAAGCTTTTTAAGCGCGTATTTACACGATTTAACGATATATTTTTCATGCTAATTAGTCTTTGTAAGTTATTAAACGGATTACTTTTGTTTTGTTTCAGGTACGTTAATAAATGTTCTACTGTTGTTTCTGCAAAAATTAATGCTACGTTGGTAACGTATAATTATTTTAAAATATATTTTGTTACACAATGATTATCACAAATTATCATAAAGAATGGAAATGCATATTGTAGGGAAGAGTGGGGCACGAAAAACTTTACGTTTCAGCGGTCACCTTAATCAAAAATTGGATTAATTCAAATAATTGGATTGAAATTTAGAACCTAAAAATCACGAGCGCTCATGAATTTATCATTCAAGGATGGAGACAAAACAAATAATAATCATCAATGGAGACTACCATTTTTGACCTCATATAAATCATATTCTTCTTTCATCGACCGTAAACACAAACATCACGCGTACACGTGCACGATACACACGTAGCTAAGCTCAAGTTTTCGCGCGAATTTCAATGTCTTGAGCGTGAGCAAAAAGAGCGCAAAACTGCGCGCGGCGAAGGAAATAACACCGAAAGTCCGCAAGCTCGGCTGTCCAAAGTTACGTAAATCTCTCTCACTCCCTACCTCGCGTGCGAAAACTTTCGCCTCGCGACGACAATCGACGCCACCGCGCGAAAATGAGTCTTGGCGCCCAACCCCCACTCGAAAACTTTCCCGCCGAATGAAAATCCGGCGACCCGCTTTTTTCCACGCGACCGTCCCGCCCTTTGTTCTTGTTTCACGATTCACTTTTTCGCCCGCACAACGGACTACACAAGTTTTCGCGCGCGCGAGCGCACGAGTACGCCACAGTCGGGGACTCTGTCTTTATCTTTCGTTCTTCTATATAGAGAGCGGGAGAAAGAAAGGGAGAGAGTCACGAGAGCGCGAAAAATGAAATGCAGAGTTGGTTGGTTCGTTCGCGCGCGTGCGCTCGTCGCCGGAGGTGGCAAGTTGGCGTTGGAGCTTTTTTTTTTCCTCTCGTTTCTAACCGGCGCCGCATGTCTAGCCCTTTGTTGTATCTTTGACAGTTTTTCTTTGGTGCGCATGCGCGCGAGTGAGCAGCCGTGTTCTCGATTCCCTGTTACGCGTTCTCAATTTTCCGCGTTTAACGTGTAAATTCTAGTGTCACATGCATAAGGTCTTCGTCACATTGTCGTTCCCATTTTTTAGTTGTCTTTTTGAAAGAATTTTTTTGACAATTTATATGTAAGAATTGTTTTTTACGTAACTAAATGAGATTAACTAATTAAAAATATTACTTTAACGCGAATTAATTTATTTCTTTTGATTGAGGGTATTAGAAAATTAATTGTCGCCCTCTAGCGGTGAATAATTAATTAATGATTTAATTCATGTCCTTTATCCATCATTCTCCAAAGTTTAGATTGATCTTGATCCATTTTGTATTCCATTCTCATTCGTGTAATCAATAAACACAAAAAGTAGAACAAGATTCCAAATTTAAATTTGAATTGAAATTAAATTTTTCGAAAAGTAATATTCTTGAGTTGAAAATTTTTCCTGTACGTTAGCTCTCAAAGTATAGCTAACCAAACCTTAATTTTCAATACCTGCAAGAGCTGAATTATTCACGAAAACTTCATTCCGAGTCTGACAAAAACTTCCTCTCTTTGTCTCCCTCTTCACGAAAAAAACTCGTCAGTCCATTCGTACTCAGCGACTTTTCGTTTCCAACCCCGCGTAATATGCCTCTCCCTCTCATTTTTTTCATCCATTTTCCTACTTTCCATCCGTGAGCCAACATCGCCGTCCGCTAATAGTCCGTTATGACGCTTTGACGTCTTTATTTTCCGCGCTCCGCTCGCTCCATTCCTCCCACTTCCTCCCGCTTTTTCCGCCCCACCGGCTACAGACGAAAAAAAAACAGAGTAAACCCTCAAGAGAGAAAGGCTTACCTGCATCCGATGTATTTACGGGAGTGTAAAAAATCCATATATCGATGCAGACGTGTTTTATCGACAAGACGCGCATAGGCTCTTTACTGCCACCCTGGCCGTAAAAACTTTCCGCGAGCCTTGCATTTTCTCGACCCCGTGATTTCGTCCTCTCTCTCTCTCATTCTCCACCCACTTCCTTATTCTATTAGAATATACATTATTCGATTACGTATGGGGGGAGAGCGCGAGCGAACGTTTAACCGCCGCGGAGCGTGCGGAGCCTTTGAATTATTGACTGCCGTGTGCGCGCACCGGTCTGGAAGGATGGCTGCGCTCGCGCGCGATTCGAAATATAGATAGAGACTCAGGGTTGGCGGCGTGAATGTAGGAGAAGCGATGAAAAATTTAGGGACGCGCTAGTTTGGCCAGCGTATTTTCGAGTTTGTTATGTAAATAGGATTACGCGTAGGAGTGTGTGCACGCGTGAGAACTTTCGTTCGGGTATTTCCGAGGTTCACGTAAACAATGTAACCTTGAAAATCGGATGATAATCAGTTGAACGCGAATTATGTAAATTCTTTGTTTACTAGTGTTGTTTTCTAGGCAAACACGTTCATTACAATTGATTAAATAGTAGATAAAATATAAAAATAGGGTATGGGTTTTAATTGTGAAGAGTTTATTTTAAAGAACATTGAATCTACAAACTAAAACAAAGTAAACAAACAATCAAAACTAAAGCAACTAAAACAAAAGAAATTTATTTGAAAATATTGTATTATATATATGATAGCATTTGTTTTTGATCATGGAATCGTACGTTTTATTCATAAGTATCTAAATTTATAATTACTTTTGAGGTTAAACTAGATTAAAGATACCAAACTGTGTTCTATCGCTTTTTTACTGTGATTTAGAGGCATCTAACAATCGAGACTCTATTTTACTCAACAAATAAAACAGAGAAAAAGTAACGATTTACATTGAAAAATTTGTTAGACACATGAATAATTAATTCGTTTATAAGTACTAATTTATCTTAAATAGATTCGATAAAAAGGAAAAATTTGAGAAATTGAAAAATTTACTCTAAATGAAAAAGTAGAAATATTATAGTTTACTTGAGTAAGTAAAATATATCAAGAAAGTTATGACAATATATGCAAATAGTTAATTTCAAAATGTTGAAATTAAAGGTGTACATTTCCAAAACATTTCGTGAATTACACTACATATTTCAGGATACGACGGTGTTAACATCGAAAATTTGTAGGTTAACACTGAATTGTGTCAACGCCTGTTATTTTGAGCTTGTCGCTTTTACAACACTCGTAATGCTGGCTTAAAAATTTTGAAGTCAAATTTTAGGCTACGAAATTCAAGCGACATTGACTTACTTGACTTTTTTTTTCAATGAAAAATTTTTTCCTCTTAAATTTTCAGGAAACGTATAAAATTCTTAACAATATGTGTCTACCGCGTATTTGTACAATTTTCACTCTCGTAAGTCGTTTCCTTGTTCTAGTAATCATTTTCAGTGCCATAAGTCGCGTTATTGGAAAATTGCACTCTCTTTCTTGCTATAAATAATAGTCAGGGGCAAAAAAGTGAGGCTTGAAAGTACGACCAAAACTGCATCGTCGGTTTCAATATGACTCCCCTCGACAGGAAAGAGCAATTATTTATCCACCGACCAAGCGATGTCTTAATTTCTAAATTTCTTTATAAAGCGGTACGAGGCAATAACATTAATGTTGCAGCGAACTGTGAAATTTCGCGCGCAAGCAAGAAAGTGGTTTCCTGCTCGTCTTCTTCTAGTCTTTTTCTCGGTACACGTACGTAATCGAATTGTATAATTAGTGTACACTTCTTATTAACGTGTGATCGAGTACTTGCGCAACGTGTAGGTTATGTTATTAATATAATTTAGAATTACCAAGCAGAATGCGATCGGTACTGTGGAAATCAATTGATTTCATAAGGCTAGCCAATTTGTATGAAATATGCACGTATTTTCCTTGTATTTTAAATGAATAATTTAATGAGTCTCATTGTCCCACTGGGCAATGCGTTTTCCACCGGATTGGGATTTCGCTTATTTTATGATGTAATAATTTTACGGTTGTTATTTATTTATGTTATGCAATATCGTGCAGGTGATCACAATTTCTCCAACCTTTTAAATCAAATTTCCTCTTCCCACTTTATTTGTATCCTATACAGTTATTGAATAGACAGAGATGTTTCCATTAGATACTGTCGTCGCGATGACTGCCTCTTTTACGGAAGTGATCTTTGATTTTAGCTGCTGATTTAGTTTCATAAAAACCTATCGATTATATTGAATTCTACCAATCAAAAGTTCAATTAACATCATCAGATGATGGATCAGAAAGATAGATATCGCTACTCATTATCCGCTTCTTTTACAAGGAGTGCCACCGGACAAAGCTTATACTTTTTCTTTTACAATTTATATGCAAATTCAATTAAACTGCGTTAGACAATACGACCAATTTCCATTTTAATGGGAAAAATCCACCAACTTTTTTAAACTACCACACTACCTCCACACTGGCGATCTTATTTCCAATGCTGTAAACAAGCAAACAAACCATGGGCTGATAGGATTTTCACCTGGCGGAGACGTCTGCAAGAGTCTTCCTATCTCTGTCCCTTTCTCTCTCTCATTTTCACGGCACTCGGCGAATTGGATCTGACCGCCATTGTCCTGGCAAACAATCCTCCCGTGATTAATCCGGAACATTTTCCGCGGTTGTTTTCTCTCCCACGCCTTCTCCCCCCTCTCTCTCGCTCTCCCTCACTCAGTGTCTGTCTTTGGAAAAAGGGATGGAGAAGCGCAGAGCCGGGAAATAGTTGGGAAAATAGAAAAAGCCGGGGCAGTGCACGTGGAACAAGGGGGGTTCTGATGAGGCCGAAGGGAATGGGATGTTCTGGTACTTATCTCGACGTGTGTAGAGCCGAGAATAGGCTGTTGATTAGAGTAGTGTGGAAATTAATGCTGAATACCAGGGTATTACTTTTTATGCGAAGTAAAAAGTAATTGCAGAATAATTTGAAATGGTTTTCAATGTATAATTTTGAATAGAAAATAATTAAAAACGCTTTTGAAATTTTTATCTACATATTTTATTCGTCTATCATTGCGATTTAGAAAAATTCTAACCATTTTGAGGTTAGTCGAGGTAGTGAATATATCTTTTTTCATTTGTTAATACTAATAGGATATAATGATGTTTTGATAATCCAAAAATATATTCATTAACGGTTTAATTTTGTTTTAAAAAACTTTATAAAACTGTCTGCTTCTGAAATTCAGAGCCACGCGAGGGATGATCCATCTAGAGGCAGTTTAATTTTTTGCTCAGAGATGATTCCCTATTCACGGAATGCAAAGATATCACGAACATATTTGATCAAGTATGAAATATTTAACGTCTTTTTGAAGGCGGCCTTAATCATACATCATTTGATAGTAAACCCGTGCTTCACCGGATCTTCAGAGCATTTTTAAGTGTTTCTGTCGAGGCTCGTTCATCTTCATTACTCACGTTGAATATTCATCATCACTGCAGGAGCGCACACAGTGATGCCATGATGTGGAAAGTGGAAAATATTATCTTTAAAATTATGTTATAAAATTATTTCTTTGATAAATAATGCTGATTAATACAAGCTTATTTTACTTTTCATATAATTACTTCTTTGCGAATTTTGTTATTATAAAAATAACCTGCATAACGTCCAATATGTTTAATGAGTTGTATCTTGCTTGCATTGTGAATTATTACACAAGAGTTAGCTGCGAATCTGCTGCTTCATTCATATTCATGTAAAAGACGCATCGGTTTCATGCTGCACTGAATAATTAGAACACAATATTTTGAATTTTTATATTTTTATTGAGTTTATTCTTTTTGCACTTGAGTAGATTAAATTTGTAGAATATCTAAATATTTTATAAATAGAATTTTTAAGTATTGTACCAGTTTTTCGAATTTCAAACTAATTTATTTTGTTGAAAGCTTAATTCATTTACAATCACTATTATTTTATTCAGATCGAAGAGAATTTGCAGAAATTTTACTTCTACTTTTCATAAGTAATAAATAAGGTTATTTCTATATTTGATCATTCCACATTAAATCTTACTAAAACTCATTACACAATCATCAACATTCCGCATTATTAACAAATCCTAAATGCATCTCAACAATCATCATCATCGCACCGCAGGGTCGCGAATTTCGCTCTGAATTATGCAGAGACCTCGGTCTCTCTTACACACTTGACTCAGCGAAATTTCCCCTTAAAACACAAAGAGCGTCCACACACGTACAAAGAGCGTTAGGGTCGCGTAATGCGCGACGACGCGGTAGTAATTAGTGGACGCTCCTCGCGCGCAAGCAGTCCAGGAATTCTGGGCAGGAAAGACGCGGTTCGTTTCGGCTCGACGCCTCCGCGACAAAAGCAGAGGACCGGGATGAAGAGGACCCCCTGCGGTTTCGCGTTTTTTCTTTTGCGGTGAGTTTTGTGTGCTGGGAGGGTGAATGAGGAAGCAGTGAATTTTGTATCGGTCGAGTTGTTTAGTAAGAGAGTTTTAGATTCGGGTTTGAAGTTTTGTTTACCGATCTATTTGTGTGCAATGAATCGTTATGTTAACATTTGTAAAAGTAAGCCTTTCACTATTCATTTGAGTGAAACTCGACGCAAGTTTTGCTACCTCATGCAGTCGCATATGAGCAGAAAGTAAATATACATAAGTGTTGTTCAACTTTGTATATTCTCTTTTATATTTTTACTTTTTTTAGAATGTATTTTCAGCTTTGAAAAGCCTTTTTTTCAAATTTGCAAAACATTTCAAGATTAAATTTTTTAAAATGTTACTTTTATTTACACCTCTTTCTGTTTTTATTATTATACTTCTAAGATCAAGCATACAAGTAAAGAATACTTAAAAATGAATGTAAAAGTGAAAATATTTTCTCAAAATGCTTTCTTTTCAGACGAAAAGTTGCGTAAAAGCAAGCCTTCCAGAAAGAAATCAAGAGCGTTTTTATTTTCCACTTTATTTGCATAAAATAACTCATTTATTATAGAATGCAACCTCTCCCGGAACTTCATTCCGCCTATCTTTCCCCTTCCTCCCGATTGAATGCCGTAAAACACAATTAACCGTAAATTTCATGGAAGCGCCATTGTAAATTTCGCGTCCCAGCGTTTCCTTAACAAGCTGTCGGACTCTGAAAAAAAGGGGGCGCGCAGGAGAGAGAAAGAGAGAGAGAGAGAGAGAGAGAGAGAGAGAGAGAGAGAGAGAGAGAGGCGCGAGGCCGACGGCGGGGTAGTTTTATCTTCTTCGTCCGATAAGAAAGCACTATATAGCTAGCGAGCGAGCTGGCGGCGCTATTTCGTGATTGATAGGCAAGAGATCGCCGATGCAGATACGTCGATCTCTCGTGCCGGCGTGGAACGAAGTCGGCGAACCGAAGATTAAGTTCTCCGCGCGCGCGTGAGGGCCTCGAGAAGATGGGAATGAAAACACGGTAGGAAATAACGCTGTTAATCGTGGTTTACGCTGGGTTCCTTTTTTACCAGGGTCAGTCGTTGTAACGAGCGTCGCTAAAAAAGCTATTCTAGAAATGTGATAAAGGTTGGAGTTATCCCGAGAGATGAAAGATAATCTTGTGGTATTTTGGTAATAGTAATAATGCTTCCTAAATATTTCCTTATTCTTTTCGATCCTATCTGGTATACAAATTATCAGTTCCTTTATCTTTGAAATGTGTGGGGTTGAGGTACATACGTCGTGCTCTACAAGCTTTACTTAGAAAGTATTGATTATTAGTGCCTCAAAGCAACGATAGTAATATATGCTATACGAATAAAATACATTTAAATGATAGGAAATATAATAACAAAATATTCATTTACATAAAATGTTACCTGTATTTGGATATCTTCCATTGTATATCCGTGGCATACTTCATTATTCGTGACTCTGCTAATCTTTTATTAATCTGACATATGAATAAGGTCATTCACAAAGTTCGTAGACCTGTCCTTTAACTTCCTCGTACTTTAACTTTTCATCTTGAATAACATTACACATAATGGATGGATTACAGTTAAGTAATTTCAGAGAGAGAGAGAGAGCGAGAGAGAGAGAGAGAGCGTGAAGTATTTTTATACTTAATCTGTTTAATGAATTTTTACCAAAATTGATTTTCTTATCTGATAACCAAACTTTCGTTGAAGATATAGGACTTAATTTAGTTTAAGTGCATTAGGCAAAACGACTAATTGTATTGAGAAAGTGAAACGTCATTCCAAAAATTCATAGGAAATGAATCTCATTCAGTCACACTACGGTGGTCGTATTATTATTCGTCACTACGGTATGACGAAGCAAAGTTTCAACCTAACGTATTATGAGATACCTTTCAAGTGTAAGAGTGATATCTTATTTTAAGTAACGTTTAACTGTATTATTAGCCTATCAATGTAAAGAACATTAACGTTTTCATTGTAAAAAAAACTTTCGTTCTTGTGGTTTATCAATTTAACAGTTTAAAAGAACAATTTTGATCTTGTTGAATGTCAAAATAAATCTTTAAATAATTAGTGCAATACGTTAGGATAGAAAGAAATCGTATTAAGACTTCATTGAATATCATTAGCATCGAGATTCCTCCAACGATATTAAGGAATAATAAAAGACTCATTGTAACATCCGTTAACAACCATTCAATACCGGTAACAATACCTTGACCTTGTCAATGTCATGTCTTACCATCGTTGCTGTCAAACCTTTCTTTAATCCTTCGAACACCCACGAATCCTCTCTCACCCTTTATATACAAAATCGAACACATCGTTCCCCAATCTTCATCTCGTCATACCTTGATCAGCTAATTATACCTTTCCCAACTCTTCCACCTCCGAGGTCTATTTTTACCTTCGGTTATATTCGCTACTCCAGAATATACATACCTCCCGCGTCGAATGAATCACTCGCCGAGCAACCTCAGCACCGCGCGCCACCACTCTGGCCTACAAAGTCTGGAGAGCATCATCTCCGCGCTTGCGCAACTTTCCGTTTCCACACTGTATATATACAGCGTGTGCTGTACGCTCACCTGCGCGCCTTTTCGGTGCGAGCGCGCGTTTTTCACGCTCGGCCGAGCATGCGAGCACACGTTTTCTAGTTCATCGCCGGGATGATAGCGTCATTATCGTCGGGTTTAAGGATGCTGGTGCAGAGAGGGAGAGAGAAAATGGTTATGAAAGAGGAAGAGAGAAAGAAAGAGGGGGGAAAGAGGGAGAGATTATGAATGTGGGAATGAATTGGTGAGGACGTGTCGGTATGGTGCCGATCTAATGACGTTTATTTGGCAACACTGGGTCATTAAGGATAAGTGAATTAGGCGGTTGAGTGGATTGTAAGTTTTGTTTGTTAATCATCTAGTAACGTTTTAAATGCTTGTGAAACTGTCGACAAAAAGTGGTTTACTGGTTCGATAATTTGTAAGTGAAGTGTTGGGATTAAGTGGACATAATTTACAGTTAAGTAAATTGTATTAGTTTAATTGGTAATAATTTTAATCGACAAAAATTATTATTGACGGTTAATTTACTTTCAACATAAACTGATTTATATGGATTTGGTTTTAGTTGAAAACTAGTGATATTATTTTCACTGACATGGTTAGTAGGGAATTTGTAGTTATTACAGAGTCTGAATCATTTGTAAGTATTTTCAAGTTGGAAATTTAAGTTTCAATGTGGCTAACAAAATTTTTTTTAAGGCTCTTTCCTATATTTGACATTTCAATCGGATTTTCTAATATAAATAATCAATTGTTTGCACAATTCAAATTTCTATATTCAATAACATGCACGGTCACTCTTTACAACTCTTCAGCAATATCCTTGGTTACTACAATAAGACTTACGTTTGCAAAGGTTTAAAATTTCGAGTTACCTACTATTTAAAACATACAAAATTTAAGCATCTCAACAAACTACATTCCTAAACTCATTCAAATTCCGCCTGCAGGGGCACCGGCGTGGCCCAAATTCCACAACAACTCAAAACGCAAAACAACTCCGTCATCCCTCAAAATTAATTTGTCCCCCCTCTCTCTTTCTCTCTCTCTTTCTCTTTCCCGCCGAAAAGACACGCGCGCACCGAAGTCTAACTTCCGCGTCGAATTTAATCAAATCCCAGGCTTGCGCGCGTCGACGAATTTGATTATGCGAAGTGTCTTATCGCGTAAACTCTCTCTCCCCTCCTCTAGCCTTTGACATATACGCCCCCGCGATCGCGCGCGAAAAGAGAAGGCTGATTTTGCGCGTGGTTCGAAACTTCAGCGGGGCGAGTTTTCGAGTTTACCGCTCTCGCCTTGCGCAAACAGTATTTTCCCAGCCCGCCGACGACGGCGGCCGAACTTAATCCCACGGAGTTTCTCTGGGTTTGCCGGAGGTGAGGGTAGAGGAGGGGAGAAGGTCTGTGTTTTAGTTTCTCTCTAAATGTCTGTTTCGGGGTAAGTTGGCTGGGAAAGGGTGAGAGCAAAGGAGGGGGTGAGAAATTGAAGTAATTTTTCGATGAATAAGGTGTTGGGGATAAGTTTTAGAGCGTCGAAATTTGTAGTGCTTTTTAGATGGTGCACATAATTGAAGTTATAAAAAAATGATTAAAATTATTTTAAACGGATTTTTCATCAAAGTTATCTTAACGTTTGGTGTTTAATAAACTTTATATATAACTTTTATTTTAATTAATACATTTAGATTTAAATAGAACATGTGTCTAGACATATGTTACATAATAAATAGGAGTTATATAAATATCGAGATTTAACTTTTTTTATTGAAATGACTGGATTTATGAATAAAAGTTTATGCATTTGCAAAATGTATATGTTAATTAAATTTATAAAAACAAATGCGTTGAAGCTGCCATATAGTAGCCATTAGCATATTCAATCGAGAAACACAAAATTATGTTCAAAGAATTAATTATTATTAACTTTACTTGATATACCTTATAATATAAATTGTTTAATTATTCGTTATAAATACATAAAACGAATAATACATGAAAATACGATTATGAACTTGATTAACAGTAAATACTATTATTATATGCATGATAAACCTCCTGATTAATCATGCATAATAACGACAGCCTTTAATCCTCACTCAAACTATCGACCAAAATCACTCGTCCAAAATAACCGCTCGAAAATTCATTTAAAATATGCGCTCGAAAACTTTCGTTTTGAAAAAAAAAAAAAAAAAATTGCCGCACCCACGACATTAAACAATCAATCAAACTTTCTACCCTCTTTTCTCCACTTCTTCGTACGTACGTCGCGTGCCGCGCGGGCATTATTGCGCGCACACGCGCTCCTCAGAATTTTAAAAAAGTCCGCCCAAACAAATGTCCCGTGCGCGCGCACGCACGAGAGTTTTCTCGGATATTTCTTCGGCCGAGTTGTTCTCCACGCAGTCGTAAAGGTATTAATACTCGAGCGAACGAGTGTGTGCTTTTATTTAAATGGGAGGGAAAATTTTCCGAAGAGGTTGTGAAAACTTTAAGCGGTGTATGCACTTGCGTATACGTGGAGGTTTTGTAATTGTACGGTGTAGAGGAAGTTTGCTTGTTTCCGGGGATATTTTCGCTGTGATAACATCTATGCGCTATGCGCCAAAATGTTTTGAAAATATGAAAAAAAAAAACAAATTTCTTTTATACAAAGTAACTTGGTTTGTATAATGTAGTGAACACGTAAATTTTTAGAATTATTTTAATAACTTGTTAAATACAACTTAAAATTGTTTATAATTTTAGTCACTTGAGAAATGTCTAAAATTTTATTTTTCTTTATAATAATTTTTATAATAAATGTATGGTTTACCAAAGAAATGTGATAAAAATTTTAATGCGAAAATGTCTTTGTTATACTTTTCTCGAGTATAATTTTGTTTTTTCTATTCTAAGTTTTCTAGTTCAAGAGAATTCATATAACATTGAGCAGTTAAATAAATGAAGCAAAAATGAAATAAAATTATACTTGCTCTTATAACAATAAATTATTTGACTATTCATGTTTATAAATAATTATTTTACTTCAAATTGTAAATGAAGGGTAGAAAAAAATGTAACTGGAACAAGTGTCGACCTATTAAAGCATTAATGGGAAAAGGGTTTTTAATTGCACGAGTACTTTGCTCTCTTAAAAAGACTCGTTATTTTAATTAATGAATCGTATTATTATATTATTCGTCTATTAAAAAATACAAAATGTCATAATATGCGAGGAAAGAAATAATTAATTTAAAGTTTCTTATGTTAAAAATTAATAAAATGACACGTTAGTTATCTAAAATTAAAATATGTTTTTACTGCGAAAGGAGACTTTGTTTTTATACTTGCCATTTCTACTTTGACGGGATTGAAAGAATGTTGGATTTTTTGTTTCAATAAAAAAGTATGACATTTTATTGGAATGAACAATGTAGTAGCTCTCTATTTTCTCATGCAGTTTTTTTCATCTTCCCAAGTACGTCCGTACACGCTGACGGAATGTAATTTACTTTACTATATTTTTTGCTAGAGTGCAATTCCATGAAAAAATACTATTTAATATTGGGCTACTCTGAAAATAGCAAACAAGGTTTTACTTTTATATTGAAAAATATTTGATAAAAGTGTTCACACAGGTTCATACTGTTGTATTAAACAAGTAAATAAAAAATTCCAGTTACGATATAAACAATTACTTTTTATTGGACTGAATCAAAATCCATTTGTATTATAAATTATTTGGAAAAATTTCTTATCAATTCCCAATAAACTTTTTCTTTTTTAATTTATTTCATAAATTTCTTACAAATCAGCTATTGATCTCTCGGAACAAGTAAACCCACATTAAAAAAAATTCCCTTCAAACCATCCTCCACAAATGTCCTCTCTCAAACGTCACCAGGAATCGGTCTACCAATCCCTCCTCCCAAAAGAAAAAAAATGAAAAGGCTGTCACGATTCAACTTTATTTTGCCAAATCTAATAAATCCCTCATGCATATTCCGCACTCATTCCCAGGCGAAAGCGCTCGCTTTATTTTTCCGCCTGGTGTTACATTATTATTTTAGCCGGTGCGCGTACGCGCGCATGTTTTTGACAAACAAACCGGCAGAGTTTTGATTTCGCCAACGTCCTTTTGCGACGATTATGCATGAAGAAGAATTATTTGAATGAGAAATTAACGCGGCAGGGCTGAAGAAAAATAAAGGGCCGAGTGTGTGCTGGTCGATGCTGTAAAGTCTGATGGTCGGTATTGACTAAAGGCTTGTTTAAAGGTGTGGTTAGTATTGTTTTCAATTTGTGATTTTTCGTAAGCCATTGGAAGTGAGCATTATATAAATTATTCTATTTTAAATAAATTGTTAAGTAATGATGGAAACTGAATATAAAACTATTTAGGCTTTACAAATTTCATGCATATAATATAGGATAATATAAAAAGTAAAATTCAGATTATTCATAGAAGAAAAAGTTCGCATTTTAACATAAATTATAAATCC
This sequence comes from Torymus auratus, assembly GCA_900474315.1. Lineage (NCBI taxonomy): Eukaryota > Metazoa > Arthropoda > Insecta > Hymenoptera > Torymidae > Torymus > Torymus auratus. The sequence goes on from UXGD01000425.1 coordinate 47,376, forward strand.
AATCAATTTTTTAATAAAAGTAATTTAATACAACAAAGTTCAGATAGTAATGTTAGCTCTTATCCACAAAATGTAATTATAATCTCCTTTTATCTTCAATCGAACTCTATTCTGGAAAGCTTTTAGAACTAATGCATAAGAGAGAAAGTGCATTAGTATTTCGTGTACGCCGTATGCAATTAAAAAACATGCAATGTAATTTTTCAAAATAAAAATAGTGGTCATATTTCACCATTCATTACAACTATTATCAACAATTTTGCCTGCTTAAACCGCATAAATTTTAACTTGAAATAGTATTTAAAAGGTTCTTGTGCACGAAAAGTTGGGTTGGGTAATATAACGCCAAATTCTTTTAATTTGGACTCATCAAATTGTAAAATATTTTAAATGTTTTTATAAGTATCTACTATTGTGAAATATTATAAATTTACTGATAATTATAATGCTTTCCATATTATCTTATTTCTTTTTTATGAAAAGTGTTCCCCAAACCCAGTTTTAAAAGAATGATGAATTAACTTTGCTCACGCAACAATTTCAATCCAATTCCAGTTATGCCGTATAAAACAGTTTCGTATCTTTTGAATAATCGAAACTTAACAGATTTCCGATGGTTAAATACTTAACCTACAAAGTATTTTTATTCTTTAATATCCTTTTTAATCGAATTTCAGTGCAATGTCCTTAATTTTTGTAATTATTTTGTTTATTTGAGAGGTTAATTCCTAATTATAAGGTTTTAGAATGAATTTTTAAATTATCGCATTTAAATTTGGTTCAGATCTGGGACTCACCGAATTTAGATACAACAAAATCATAAAATTCTCCATTGCATTCTATTTCGACAAAATAATTTAAATTCATGAATAATTTAAACCTGAATTCAGGTCCATCAGCTAAAGACTAACGCGAACGCATCCTCATTTATATAACCAATCCATCTCCCTACTTTCTCATTTAGCTTGGCCTCACTTCCGTGTCGTCCTCCTCTCGATACGTAATCCCGAGTCGAAACCCATCGTTTACTCGCCTCCAATGGCATGCAAAAGATCTAATTTATCCCGAAATCGTACGTTAATCCCTGCCGCGCGCGAACATCGGCCCAAATGTAATTCCCTCTCACTCTATCCTCCCTTTTTCTCGTTCCCTCTCCCACTCTCCCCCCTCACCCTCTCTCTCTTGCTCTCTCTCTCTCGACCTCATCAGCGGTATCGCCTCGGCAAATACTCGTGGGAGCTAAATCGAGCGTCAGCGAAAACTCGGAAGCTAATGAGGAGCTTCCTTCTGCCTTTCGCCGTCCCGCGATTCAATTTGTTCGTGTATGTGGACGTGGAAAAACGCGTCCGAAAAGTGTGAGAGAGAGAAAGAAGGAAAGAGGAGGTTTAGTGTTTGAAAGATCGTTTTTGGGTGTTTGACGAATGATGAATTTCGAGAGAAGAAAATTCGGCTGAAAAAGTATCAAGTTGTTTTCGAAAGGATAGTTTAAATAGTGTTTGTAGAGAGATAAAGAAATTTATTTTAAGGTAGAAAAATTTTAAGTAATTATTTTAAGGTAGAAAAATGTTAAGTAAATATTTTAAAGTTATATTTAATAAAAGATTTAGTTACAAAATATTATTTTTTTTAATACATGACCGCTTGGCGATTTTTATTCAGCTTTACATTATGTACACGTGAATAGTTTTGTTGTATTGAGTGATTGAGTCTAAAGATGAACACGCTCTTGCATTGGAAAAAGTGTTTGAATCTGATTGAAAGCTCAACTATAAATACAATGATATTCATGTAATCTGTAAAAGTTTATAAAAACTGAAACAGAACCACGCCTGCGAGATCGTTAGCTTGATTGAATTTTCTTTATTTTTCTTTTTTGAATTCATTATTCCAATGTGAATTTTAATGTATTCTTTTTCTTTGTTTCAGGTACGTATTTAATTTATGCGGACATTTTATCCGACGCAGGAAATTCAACTGACGGTGAAGTATCGAATCGCAATCAATGCTTAATAGAAAAATAATTGAATGGCTTCTGAAATTGTACCGCTACTGTTATCAGCTCAAATATTTATATAACAGCAGACTGCGAAGACAAATATATGCAATTTTATTATCATCTAAAAGACTAATTTAATTTTTGCTTCATATGATAAAATACATTTCTATATAGAATATCGATATAGTTCGTGAATAACTAAATACTTCATTTATTCCGATGTATGTGCTATTCCCATTATAGAATTATTCATAGCCGGATAAAAAAATAAATGAATGAACTGTTTCTCAGAATATCTCCTACTTTATTTTTAAATTCTACTTTTTATTAACATTCTATACTTCACTTGTATTAATTCTAGTTGACAACTTTTTCTATAATACATTTTCAAAACATCTCTTTGACTATGTCTAGAAAAAGTTTTATCGAACATTGTCGAATTTCAGAAAAACTCAAAACGAAATATTTCCCAAGTGGATTTTGAGCATTCTCAATATCACAAAAATAACTAAAAAATCTTCTTTATACCTAAAACAAAGACACTGCACCAAGCTGCACCTTCTTGCACATACAGCATTCCCCGAAATAAAATCCAATTTCCAATTTTACCGGGTCGTCATATATCGAGCGCAAAATCGTTTTCGCGGGCGAGAGATTAGCGCTTAGGAGACAGATCGACGCTAGGATGACGTGCCACCCGTCGTCGTCACCGTCGTGGAACGGAAATTGGATTGCCGTCGCCGTTGCCGGGCGACTCGCCGTTTCCTCCGTCTCCTTTCTCCGCACAGCTGATGGAGGGAACGCGAGCGCGCGCGAGCGTGAAAAGGTTCGCACGGGGAGAGTTGAAATTTGAGGGAGAAAATGCGTTGATGGATGGATGGGATCTGGGATGAATGGCGGTGATGATTTGCGAGCGCCTGGTCGGAATAGTTTATTAAAAAATTCGAAGATACGTGAAAAACTTAAAGACGTTGACTAGTATTATTGTAAATTATAAATACGGCCTTTGTAAATTTGAAAAATAGTAAGTTTGGGTATTTTTCAAGAGTGAAGGGGCCATGAAAAGTTATTTAGATAACCTAAAATTACTTTTTTCTTATCAAAGGTTTTCTAAAATATCGAAGTTTTACTCAGAATCTCAGAATCTTTATAATAATTTTCAAAAGTTTTTATATCTTGATAGTCTTCTAGTTATTTAATATTATCAATTTAGATGCTCTTTTCCAAAAAAAAACTAGTATATGTAGAAATTCTCATCGTTTATGGCATGATGACATTAATAAACTAGCTTTGGATCAATACCAGACTGGTGTCCAATTCAAAATTTCATTACTCCGTTGAATTGAAAATTCACCGCTGATACGTTCATAATTCACCGTTCTCTTATCGGAGTGATTATCATTCAGCGAAATAGAATGTATTTCAAACACTGCACTTCCCTGCATTTCACGGTATTGACACTTTCAATTTAATTTCCCGTCGCATCAATGCCGTTTCAACGTGAATAGTCAATCTATATTTTTACAATTCGAGGTTTTATCTACTCATATATGGGTAACTTAATTATTCATACAATTAAACAATCGTTATCCGCTTGCATAGATGTAAAAATAATATATATTTTTTTTTTAATTTTTTTAATTTTTATTGATCATCAATATGGATAATAAAACATAAAGATAAATATAAAATTTAGATTCGAACTTTATGGCTGTATGATTAAAATCTTTTATGGGTATTTTTACAGGCTCCATATGCTGTAGAAATTCGCATGTAAAACTATTTCTAAATCTAGAACACTTCGATTAAATAAAAATGTAAATTTAGACCATAGCAGAGAGAGATTCGTGTATCAATACTTTAACAAATGTATCTTCAATTATTACTATTGTTGAGGAATAGCAATTCGTTTTGCTATAGTAGAAATTAATTTAAAAATAATAAAAAATAATAAATTTAATTTGTAAAGTTTTAAAACATTTATTCACTGGTGCATTGAACTTATGTTATATTAAAAAAATACTTAACTATTCAACCAGCATATATAGTTAAATAAATCACTTTTAAAATTAGGTTCACACAATGGTACCTCGTATTCCTTCTCATTATACGAACTTCTTTAAAAAAACAACACGTTAGTCCGTCTAGACAAATCTCTCGCGAATTAGTAAACGGCCTCATACTCTAACCCCGTTTCAATATTTAAGAAATTTCGTAATGCCATTCCATTTCGTGTCAAAGAGCAATCGAACTCCTTGCGCACACGCCATTATTATTATCATCGCGAGGGGAAAGGGTGAAGAGGAGGCCGTGTAACGAGTCTAATGGCTCGGCCCGACAAATTTATTCCCTTCCGCGTCTCGCACGCCAGGCCGGAGACATAATTTCACGCTCCATTTTCGCGAGGGTGGGGGGACTTAAATTAAAGGTCTTGAGGGTGGGGGGGAGGCTCACGTTGGTTCTTACGAGGGTTAGTCACCTTAAGGGTTCTGATGTGTAAAAGTTGGAGTTAGTTTTAAAGTTGTTTGTTTGTTGTCACTTACTGTTAATAATTAGATGATGTTTGTTCTGAAAAAATATTTCTAGTTATAATTCTATAATGTAGTCGCAACAAATTATTTTTTAAATAAACTCATAAAAGCATTGGAAAATGTTAATATAAAGAGGATTGTAGTTTTATTTGTGAAATTGAATGAAACGATCAGTTCTTAATTCTAGAAATGTTGTATTTATTTTATCTGTTCTAAAAATTTTTTCCATCAGCATCACGTTATCTTTATTAAAATAAACTTCGTATATTTCCAACCGTCACTCTCGCAACGTTACTCGAAAGTGACGTTATTCAGATTTAAAGAATAATAAGATTCCCATCTTCGTTCTCTTCGCCTCCACCTCACGTTCTTTATTCGGTTTCGTTCCAATTACGAACGAACGAAATAAGAAGAAGAAGTCGGCGCACGCGCGAAAATCTCGGCGGGCAAATTCGTTTCTTTCCTCGATACTCGTCGCGCGCATGCGCGTGTACCGAGCACAGACTCTGCGCCCGCCACCGCCTCAGTGTTGCTCATGAATTTTAATGATTGTAAGTTATATGACGGCGGATTAAGTCGCGACGGCGTGTAATGCGCAAGGATATGCTATAAGGAAAAATGTTCCTCTCGTTGCAATTGTGGCGATGTGAGTGATGATCTGGATTGGCATTTTTCTGAGATTAGATGCAAAGTTGTGTTATTAGAGGCGTATCGGTATTTTTATCGTTCTTTCATTTGCCGAGATTCACTTGAAAGGAAAATTTTTTATAATTTCAGACTCGAAACTGCTTTTATTAAAAATGCTAAGCAGAGTTAATAACTTTACTGCGTAAATTGAATTCATGATCTTGAAGTCTGCAATTACAATAATAACTTTAATGTTGAGAAATTAATAAATACAGACAATTAAGCAAAAAATAAATTACCTGTTACTTTTTTATACCTTAATATGCATGGAGGAGGATGAAAATATCCAATTTGCTTGCAAAATCTTTTCAGCCAGTTTCCTCAATCTTTATTAATTCTCCAGACGGTTTCTTTAATCTTTATTAATTTCTTGCAATAAAGTAAAATTGTGGAAGTTATGGTTCATCAAAGTTGTTCAGTAATGTCACGCTGTCAAAACTTTAGAACTCACTGCATTCATGGTACGCCGTGAAAAGTACCGCAAAGTTCTGCATCCTTATAAATTCCCAATGAATTAAAGTAATTAATAAGTTTATCGAGAAATTTTACGACGAGAACTTCATAAGTTTCAAAATCCCCCTTACCCTTAAAACTGAAAAATATTTTTCGTCTCTACCTATCAAATTGCAGAATTCCTTCAATATTTACCAGGCAACGCTCATCCCTCATTTACACGTATATCGTCAGGATCGATACACGCAACATCAAGCGCAACATTTTAGAATACGGCTGAAGTGCCACTCGCTCTGCCTGCAGCCGGAACGCATTACGGCAAATTGTACGGAATTGATCGGTTTCTGTAAATTCGTGGGTGAAGCCCTGATTGCCGCAGTACGATGGGTGGGGGAGTTAGTAGGATGGCAGAAGCGCGCAAGGGGGAGAGAAAGACGAGGAGCCAGATGTGTTGCGCTCCTACATCGGAGTAGTACACATATTTAAGCTGCAATCGAGTTGGGGTAATTAGATATTGACTGAGAATCTCCGTATACGCGAAATTATCGACTCGTGGTAATTGTTAATTGCGACTGAGGGTCGGGAGAGACATAGAGTGATGAGCCCCAGGTGTAGCGCAAGCAAGCAGATACGATGGGAGGATCGATGGAAAATAAAAGGGGTCGCTCGAAAATCATTCGTACTCGTTTAATCACGTTCTCGAAGTTAAAGTCAAGTTTTACTTTCGCCAGCTTCTCTATAGTTTAATGCCTGACGGTATATTTTAAATTGGTATTAAATATAGAGGATAAATTAGCTGCAATAATAATACATTTAATTAATAGCATGTCAAATCACGTGACTTAATCTCATAACTAATCGAATCAGGAAGAAAGTTTTAAATATTCTAATATTTCTTTAACTTCTGTACATAAATCAAAGTGTAAACATTCGCAAGCATATACTTTCAAATTAATTCAAAAATTAAATTTTACCTAGAACTAAAAATCGAGCGAGAACCATCTCACTCGTGTTCCTCCTCTTAATTATGCATTAATTGCAACCTTCACCCGACTGAGAAAAAAAATAAAAACTCGAAATTTCGTGTTTCCTCGCCACATTAATTCCCCAACCACGTTTAATTATAATTTATGCTGAAAAAGTCCCACCTATACACGTGCGCTCCCATACACAATCGCGAGATAGAGAAAGACGAGGGTGTCTAGGGCGCTGTGGAAATCTCGTGTAAAGGAAGACGTACACGGTGTCGAGCTGGCTGATTAAGGTAGCGAATTCAGAATCTGAAATTCGAGTTCATCTCGTTAGCAGAGCCCCGGGAGCAAGTCCTATAGCGTGTGCCACCGACACTACACAAGTGCGCAAGCTCGACCGAAATTCGCCGCCGACGTTTCAGAAGGCGGTATCCACGTGTATGGTTCTCTTCATCTTTGCGGCTGGGCGAGAGAGGGAGAGAAAGAGAGAGAGAGAGAGAGATTCTATATCGCTAGTGAAGTATATGGTAGACACACCTCATTAACTGGCGTCGATCTCTGTGTCATGTTCGAAGCTGGAGGGTCGACGTGTTTCCCTTCATACCTACGTGTTAGCTTCGAAATTGGAAAAATCTAATTTAGCAGTGATAGGGTTGTACTGAGAAACAAAGAAAAAAATGTCCGTTCATTTTGCGCTTTTCAAAATTCATATTTTCCGACAAATTTGCATTGCAATTTCGCCTGGCTTTGTTCTGTTCTAAATGCAGCGTAGTCGTTCTAAATATCTCAATCAGTAAAACATACTAAATTTCCATTTATATGTTCATTCCAGTGATATTGATCCAGGAATTTGAATTTCCCGGCGAAATTTGGCGAACCCTGTGATAGCTATGTGACACTTTATAACTTCCAGTTCAAATATGTCCAAGAGTCCAAACATCAATGAGTAGTTATTCAATTTACGCTTCATGCATTTATGGAAAATTCTAAATCATTCGAATAATATTCCAAAACGCACTGTACAATAACTCTGAATGCAGTTTCCAAATATTCAAAACAGGTATTAAATTACAAACTCTCTAAAAATTATATATTAATTTGCATAGTTGGTTCGTATTGCACATGTACCGGATAATATTGTCGAATTCAAATTCACCAATGAAATATAGTTAACATTTCCTCCGCTAGATAGCACATGTTAATTTCGCTAGTCAATAGTTCGATGGAGCACATATGCATAATGAATGCAAATCCGCGACACACACATAAACAGATCTCCCTGGCAACTAATCTTTCCATAGCAAAAACATTCCCCCATGTTCAGTTCTGGATTTCTCTATATTTGAACGAGATAAGTCCCTAGGCACTTGACTCTATCCTGCAAGTTCACGTATTCCCTCATCCGATAAAGTTACATACTGACGTCCTCATGAGTTTCCACGCAAGCAAGCGCAGAGTGATATTTACTTAATGACTGGGGCAAATTCTGAATAATTATCGGAAATGCATCGGGGAACCACTCGGGGGTGTTCAAAGCTCTTCTTAAAGTAAAGAACTAGTATTTGTAATAAATATGGTAGGGAATTCCAAAAATATGAGTTCCAAGTGATATTAATTAGTTCAGTGAAGATATTTGATTTACATTAAATTAATATTTGATTGTAAACAATTTTTTTTTCAGTAATAACGGAAGGATTGTGTAAACCTTTTTTCAGTCATTGTATAAATTATGCGTATAATTTGAAAAGTAGTGTAGCATGCGCTCGTGGGTATGTATGGTAATAACATAGTGGTGGTGATAATAGCAAATACATTTTACTCGAATTATATATTACTTAGTTTTTTTTTAGAGAAAATAAGTAATGTTAAAGTAACTGGAGTACAATCGCAAAACACTAGCAAATCGAGGTCTAGTAAATAAATAGTAACAGCGGCGTAAAGTCAATACCACGCATCGAGTAGAAGCAGACAAATATGATCAGACAACAGCGTAAAACTCACATGTCACGTACGCCAAAACAGTTACATCTCAATTCCGTACACCAGACCGCATCACTTTTTTCTCCAATCAAATCAGCCTCTCTCAACTTTCCAAAAAAGTACATCCTCCTCTCCGTTGGAACAGTACTCGACCACATTCGCATCCTCAAAAGCGCTCACTTTATAAATAACTCCGGCCCTGACAATTATGACAGAGCGACAAAAACGCGCGCGCAGACCACGATTGAGCTCGCTGGAGCGATAGTAGAAGAGCGTGTGTGAGAGAAAGGGAGAGAGAAAGAGAGAGAGAGGGAGAGAGAGGGAGAAAGAGAGGGAGTGAGAGAGAGAGTAGCAGAAAAGCCGGCGTCTGGCGGGGACGCGAATCGTACTTTTCGGTGCGCAAGCGTGATGCGTGTCGTGCAAACTGCGCACACGTGAGTGCGCGTGCAGCGGAATAACGTGCGCACGCTGTTCGCGACGGCATAAACCCGAGCGATGATTCGCGCCTCGGATATCAGGAAGTGATTCTCATTTTTGTTTTTATCTTTTAGGAAGGAGGAAACGTTCCTCAGTTGTTGGTTTCAGATTAGCACGGATGTAGTGTAACAAGAAAATATTGGGAGGGTTGGAACGAGGATTTGTTTAGATCGATAGGTTTAATGTTTGGAAATCAAAGGGCATTTGTGGAAATAGAGTTACTTTTGTCCAAAAAAATAGGTTTGGATCGGTTTGTGTGTTGGTGTGTATTTTTAAGAATGTAAGAGAGAATGAATGAACGAAGCTCATATTTTGATGTACTTTCAATTTTATTGTTGATTTTTTTTTTATTTTCACGTCCGGGTATAGGAAAACATATTTCCAAGTTTGGATGCCTTCGACTTACAAATGTCCTGATTACCACAGATATTCCGGAATGTGTCTGTAGCAGACAGTTTGTTTTTCTAGCTCATATCGCTGTCAAAATAACGATTGAATCAACTTTTAAATTCAATGACTGGAAATTAATGATAGCATCGCTAAATTTACGTCACCGTAATAACTACGGATTGCCAAAAGAGAAATACGAGTAACTGTGTTAAGTAAATTTTCCCTTGTTTTTGGGTCATCACTCGGTTGAGATAGTATAACCTATTTATGGAACGCAAACAGTCAAAGTGGAATATTCTTGGCACTGATTTGGATTCGTTTAACATCAATTCGATAACTTTTATTGTAACTGGTTGGGTTTCGCTAACCGTTTTTCACTAAATATTTTAGTTTTTTCAGTTATTCCAGAAAAGTTCGATTTTACTTTTATAAAATTTTGAATAAAAGTTATTGGATTTTAGAAAATCTTTGTATAATATAATAAAACGATTATTATTTCGTAAGTAGTATCAACATTTTAAATATTTGGATAATTGCTTAGAAATTGCAAAAATTTAATGATTTATACCAGATTTATATCGAAACGTAAATTTCCATTCAGTATTTATTCTTTACAATCAGTATCACGCTTTAAAGTTATTTACCGCTATTAATGATCTTATTTCTAAGACAAGACAAGTCTCCATTCTAAATGGAAACAGTACAAACATAACTTCAAAAATGTGCTATGAAAATTTCAAGCCATTGCACTAACAGGCACTGTGATATTCAGCATTATATCTTTCTGCTATTTACCTATCCACTGTCCCTTAAAAATTACAAATTAGCCGTCACACAGTCTCCCAATTAACCCTCTCCTTCTCTCTCGGTCGCTTGCCGCCCTCCTACTGTCTCCTCCTCGCGTCGTTAAAAAGCTTAAACGGCTTAATAAGAAAAGAAGACTGTGCCGCGCCGCTCTGCGCACAATGCTCAGAGGAGGCAGAGATAAATTTCCACCAGCGGCAGCAGCAGCAGCACCCCTCGACTTAATAAAACGTCGCCCCGTCTCGGAGAGTAAGAGAGAAAGAGAGAGAGAGAGGGAGATCGGGGTCACTCGGGAGCAACGTTGTCGTCGTCGTCGTCGTCGCCTCGGAAAATGAAAATCCACCCTGGCAAAGAGAAAAAAAGAGCGTAAGAGAAGAAAGACGGTCACAGGGACTCTGGTCATCCATCATCTGTCCGCCGCTGGCCCCTGTATAACGGCGATATAGATGCGTCGTTAAGATTAAGCGTTTGATTCCCCGGTCTTTTTCTCTCTTTCTCAGTCGAGCTAGCGAGCGAGTTGGATTTCCCGGGGAATTTGACGCGATGTGAAGGATTGCCGTGGTGCGGGACGAGGTGCGGGAGGAGGATGCAAATAACTTGATGATTCGTCTTCCGCTGATGGGATTTAATTTTGGGAAGGAGACTGTGATGATCGTGAATGTTTTGGATAAAGTGTATAGTTATATATAGTGATTGTTTAGTTGTCGAATGGATTTATTCGTAAGAGTCTATGTTTGCAGTGTTTTGACCATCTGTTGATTTAATTTCTAAAGTCTGATTAAAGCTTTAAATATAGTCGATCAATTTAATTCATCTGTCAATTTGAAATAGCCTGATTCCAATCACATTTCCGTTTAATAACAAACATCGTTTAGTTATTCAAACTATTAAATAATTCAGAATGACCATAATAGAATATTAATTCTTAATTGTTAATTGTTACCAATCATCCTTATTGATTACGTAAGAGAACACAGATGATTAAATTAAACATCTTCTCTTTATTTATTTCATCAATTCATCTGCCCCTTGCAATGCAGTATTTACTTCCACCAACAACTCTGGAATTCTAAACAAGACTCAATGAAATTCTATCAACATTCCTTTACTCCAATACTATTCTCCCAACCATTCGTTACCCTCCATCTCCAAGCATCGGCAACCCTGACAGTTGAAGAATCATGTCGGCCGCTCTTCGATCCGCAAAGAGAGAATAGAAACAGAGAACGAGAGAGGCGAGTTCAAAAAACGACGCTCTAAAATTGGTTAGATGAACCGTGTAATTTTATTCGATTCGAGCACCACTCGCCCGCTCCGCTTAGACGCACTCGAGTGGCTGGTCGAATCAAAATTGCCTCTCGCCAGCGTGCTCATACGGATATAGACACAGACCGAAAGAGAGATCTTTTGGAAGACAGACGACGGGGTTGCCCGCGTCTGTCTTAAGTAATCACTAGTGTACTGCGAGCGGTCAGTGTGTTCCTCTCTGTTAGAACTGGTCGAACGTGGCGGAATAACTCAGTGGAACGCGAAGAGAATGAGCGTGGTTCAGGCGGTACGGAAAGGATCAACATGTCATTTTCGTTTTATTTGGTTGTTGGTAGCCATATTTTGAGTGTTACTGGAGTCATTAAAAGAAGTTGTTAACAGTAGAAGTAATTGTCACAATAGTTAACGATTTTTCTATCCGCCTGTGCATGTTTATTAGCTTTAGAACTAAAGTATCGAAGCAACATTGACGAAGATTAATTATTTTTTTATCAAAGTGTTTTAACGATTTTTGATATAGAAAAAGAAACTATTCATTTTGCTTTGTTTCTTGATTTTTAAAGGTTATAATATTCTAATTGCATTCTTGGACTGACGTACTGCTTGAAAAAATTATTAACTATTCCAAATATTTATTCATCGAATTTATAACGTTCGTAACAGGTAGTCAAATAATCAATAATATTCACGTGCAATTTTAGCAAATTTTATTTTAATTGACGGTATCGCTCTTCAAAGAGAAAATATAAAGTTCATTACAGTTGAAAAATCGCAAGTGTTTTCGTTTTTTTATGGAAATTATTCACCTGAAACATTTTCACTGTAAGCAATGTGAAACATTTTATTAAGCCAATTAAAACGAAACGTCCTCCAAATTACAATTTCAATTTACGCATACAAAGCACAATGTAACATGGAATCACGAAACGAGCTCAAAGAACGATTGTAGGCGAACAAAAATAGCGAAAAGTACACAATTACCCTCATGACGAATGGATTTCTTTTTCTCTTCAACCTTTTCAAGATTAAAAAATAATGAGCTCATTTAAAAATGATCAAAGCGTCTCTTTGGCCGTCGTTCGTTCACTTTAATTACAGAAAGCCATTATTTTCTATTTCCTCACAAACGTCGGACTCACCCTTCCAGCGACTGGGGAAAAATTAAAAATGAAATTTTCTACCCTTTGATCTTCCACCTGGAAAGGATAGACCTCGAGCCACTACCACCTCCACCACTACCGCCCTAGTCGAGCCAATCGAAGGCAAGCGAGTGCAACTCGCAAAAATTTCCTTTATCCTCGATTACGCGAGACAGCAAGGTGTTAAACCACCTGAAACAATGAGCGCGCGCGAGTGAGCGAGCTCAGTACGGCTCGGATGAAAAGAAAATGCGCGTCAGGGATGGAGGAAGGAAAAACATTAAATTCAACCTCCCACGCGAGATCCGTATTCGTCGTACGTGCCTCGCGTATACGCGTGCGCACGTGTCTTTTTCCCTCTTTTAGCTTGCCTGCCGCGGGCCATTTCCTTTAACATCCCTCAGGATACCACGCAACTCCCCGGTTTCATCTCGACGAGCGCTCCTGCTGCTGCTACTGCTTCTACTGCTCCTACCTTTTCTTCATCGACTACATCAGCCCGGATCACCTCGCGTGCGCTATCTGCACACGAAAGGCGGAGAAGAAAAAGGAGGGATGGCGTGGACGATGACTGTGTGTGTGTGTGGGTTATTGGGAGTTGGGAGAGCGATGGGCTCCGATAATGGGCACATTTGTATTACCCGAGTTCAAGAGGATTGCTATTCATGCTTTACCTCGGCGTAGAATACTTTTTTAAAAGAGCTTTCGTGTTTAGTACTATTTTGGTCGATATCCATATAAAATTAAACTGTCTGGTGGATTTGAAACTATATGTGTTCAATTTTAAATTAGTTTCAAGTGTTGATTTATTAAATCTATTAAAATTAAGAGGGTCTATGAATTTGCTACATTGGTTGATGATGAAGACCGAATATTCTTCATCAGAATGCTTGCAAATTTACGTAGCTCATTCATATGAATATCATCATCAATTTCTTTTCCTATAATACATTTATGAAAAGTTTAATTTTAAATCTGACATTATGCGAATGAAATAATATATTTCATTGTAAATGATGCAATTGTTATAAAACTCAGCTTAAGGACGTTCTCCGAGTCGAAATAGCAGTTTTACTTTTTATATTTTTAAATAATGTTTTATTAATTTGATAATC